>JAGFPH010017994.1:2534-16880 GCA_018207615.1 Philaenus spumarius | reverse complement strand
TATTAATAATAACCCCAAAGCTAAGATGGTAAATAATGTTAAATGTTTATATCAAATTATTTCCTATATTTTATAACAGCAGTTACAATAAAGGTTAAAAGAACCAACAAGGCTCCGGTCTACACTTTAATAAAAACCTAACCTAAAAGTTGGAAAATAAATAAATGATTCAAAGTTTGAATCAGCTGTTATTCTAAATAGCTGTTTTATCTGTTATTTTATTCATTTGGTTGCTATGGTAACAAATGAAAATACATGTGATGATTCATCAGTCTAGGCCTAACCTAAGATTTTGTCCAACTAAATTTACAAATATATATATTTTGTTTTTTATTACAACTAAGTAACATGACTCATCAAGTAGTTTATCTTTATACAAACAAATATAGCATAGACGTATGTCCAAGATATTGCTCATCAGCCAGGCTCTCACTCCATTAGCACATCAGTCACAAGGCTTTGTGCTCTTCAATCTGCGCTGATCCTGGCAGGAACTGAGGAGCGGCAAAACTTCCACGTTAGTGTGTGTAAGCAATCTCTTACTATGTTTTGTTGCTCTTGTTTTAATTTCCTCTAAAACAGTATGTATTCCTTAGTCCCGATGAATGTTGTCGTTCCTTACATACCACGGAGCGTTACATATGCTACGCAATACTTTATTTTGAAAGGTTTGTATCACCTTGATGTTTTTTTTTCTTGGTACAACCCCACAGTTGGATACCATATGTCCACACAGGCTTTAGTACTTGCAAAGAGAGGTGGGAGTGTCTTCCCAACAGCCACTCCATCTTTTTCAATTTAATATTTAATTCCTGCCTTTTCTTTTTTACATGTTGCCACGCACAAACCTCCCTCCGCTTTACTTATTTAATAAATAAAACCTTTTGTTGTTAACTTTAAAACTTTCACTCATCAAATAACACCCAAGTGTTTTCAGGCATTATTTGATGTTGTTCCCTAGTACTACCCCGTTAGAACAATTTGAGAGGTTTGGCAAAGGCAATAAAAAGAAAACCTTTTGTTTCCAATTCTTAAGTTTTTTAAATTTAAATTAATTAGACCTTTTTTTTCTTCTGTGTAGTACACTAGCTCAATTCTAGACTCTTTTTCGGGATCGTTCCCTTTGGAGTTAAATTTGTAGTGATCCGTGGATAACTCACCTGCTGACTTAATTACACTAGAGCACTGAATGGTTTTAGGATTATTTTGATTGGATTCGTAAATTATATATTCAAAATTTTCTATTGAAAACACAAAACGATTTATTGATTAAACATAAATGCATTAACTTTGAAACAACAAATTATTATTTTCAAAAACACAATGAAATTTATTAATATTTAACTTTTAATTACGTATATTGAAAAGCAGCAAAGTGATTAATTAATTTACTAATTAAAATTTGTATATTAATGATTATATTATTTACATACGACGATCTGTCATTGTGAATAATGAAATTTACTAAACGAGTTTACTTTATTCAATTTCCCCAGAATCTACTTGAATTTATTTATTTAATTTAATTTAATTTATTTTTTATTTTGCAAAAAAGGGATTTATTTAAAATTATAAGTAACAATGATTGTTTGCCACTTACAGAACACAAGAAGTTCGACGCGTAATTCTTTCTGTTGGTTTCCAGCAATTTAAAGTTGTTCTCCTTGGTCCCCAGAATGGTTTCTTTGGTTTACAGTTGTCTTCTCCTTTACTTAATTAGAGTTGTCCTCTCCTGGTTTATTGTAGTATCTTTTGGCAAGATAGGCCGTTTATATGGATATTCTTCTAACGAAATTATCACGACCAGACTTAGCTTTAGGCCGGAGCTAGTACGTAACGCACACCGTAACTGATCAACCTTCGACTTTCTCTAAGTACTCTCGGAGCTCGGTCAGATGTTTCCTCGTTGGCGATTCGTGCTAAACTGATTTTAGAGGGGATGCAAGCTCCCTTCCTCGACTTGTTACTTGTCAAACGAGCATCTTCCTCTAGGTGACAAGAAAATCTGATTTCTTGCTTTAGAAATATATTTTTTGGTTTTAATATATTCCCTGATTTATTTGATGAATTTTAGTGCCTTTATTTCCTGTCGATTAGGCCTAATTTAATTATTATCTTCATTTATTGAATTACAGTATGCGCTCTGTTTTGTTTTACGTAGTACCTCCGATGACGTAACTTCCTTCTCGGTGCTTTGGTCTTCAGTTCATGTCAGTGCCTGTCGATTTGCAATTTTGGCTTTGATTTCATCCAAACTCTATAACTTCTTTTTGCGTGGTCGGATTTTGATTTTATTGACTTCTATGGATTGGTTGACGTTTTCTGGTTTCTCTGGAATTCGAATGGCGTTTCTACTCCTCTTCATTCTTGACTTATGGACTTCGTTAGTTTTGTTTAAATTTTGAAATTTATTTCCCGTAAATTTGAAATTTTCCATTTTTTCTTGCTTGTATCTTCTTCGGTTTGTCTTGAAACGCGCTGATCTGGTGTTGGATTTTTATTAGCTTGTTTGGTTGTTTAGTTATTCAGCTTTTTGTTTCTCTAATAGCCTTCGTTTGGTTTTCGACATCCCCCCCCCGCTTTAAAGCTCTTTTCATATCTCACATGGCATTACAATTTATTACACATATATATATACCCTATTTTATCAATATTTCCCTTTTATTATTCTCCCTTGTATTTATTTTGATTTAATAAAGTTTTTTATTAATTTATTTTATTTTTACAAAACTACTTATTTATTTATTTTGAACTTTGGCTTAATTATGCCCTATTATTGACTCTATTAAATGCTATTTTTTATGATTTAATTACCTTTGAACTTTATGAGTTATTGGCCCTTTTATGCCCAAGAATGACTTTAAACTTTATTGTTTAGCCATTAAACTTTATAACTTTATATTTTTTATTACTTTATTTTCTTAACCCTTTTTAACTCTACAAATGACTCTACTTTGTTTTTGGATTTTATTCAAATTCTGCCAATTCAATTTGTTTACGCTTACATTTTTGTCTATAACTTTTTAACAAATTATCATAACAAAATTATTTTTATTACTCCTTGCTTATTTAACTCTCCTTTCAACATAAATCTAATAATAACAACTTTTTTTTTAATAATATTACAAACCCCTATATTTCAATATTATCTCATTTCAACCAAATTTAGACAAGACTGGACAAGTCTATTCCTGTCCGTTCCTGCAAGGTTTTGGCTCGATTTTGTCGCTAAAGCATACGTCATCGTCTGTACGTATTCAACTAACACAATTTTAGTTAATTCTTCAAAATTATTAATAAAGACTATTTTCACATTGGAAACTACTTTTTTATCTTAATTTTTGGCTTTTTTAGTCACCTTTTGGCTTTAATCTTCTGTTATAATGACTTTGAATTGATTTTAATTAATGTAATTAATTAACCCCAATTGAATCGGTCGATTGGCCGGTTCAATGTTCTTTCCATCTAAGTTTTTTATCTAAGGTCATACCAAGATATTTAGCTGTATTCGCATATGGAATTATTTGTGAATTGATAGTGACTGCGACTGGGACAACTTTACGATTCGTAAAATTACCATGCACTGACCTACTCTCATTCAGCTTAATCCTCCATTTCTTTTTCCACTTAGTAATTTCATTAACAGCATTTTGCAATTTATAGGTTTTGTCTTCCACATTTTCCGCAACTGCCATAATAGCTGTATCATCCGCAAAGGTGGCCATAGTGGTATTCTCCATCACTGGTATATCCCGCGTGTAAAGCAAGTACAACACCGGACCCAGAACAGTTCCTTGGGGAACTTCAGCATGTGTCATTTTAACCTCGGAGTACTCATCTTCAACTTTAACTCTAAAGTGCCGACCTTCGATAACTTATAACTTCGTTAAGAAGCTTGCCAGGCTTTGGGATCATAATTACTTCTCCCGTTTTCCATTGACTTGGCACATGTTTTAATCTACAGTAATAGCTGCATTGATTTGCTGAAGAAATGTCTTTACTGCTATTTCAGGAAATTCTTTTAAAATCTTGCCTGTAATAAGGTCATATCCTGGAGCCTTTTTCACATTCAGATCAGTTTTAATTGTTACTTGTAATTCTTTAAGGGTAACTAAGGGGATTACCAATCCATCTCTTCTAATTTGAAGTCTAGTATTCTCTTTCATTGTTTGTCTTGGAAAGGATTGAAATATACCTTCCAAATGACTGGCGAGCAGGTCAGCTTTCTGTTTGGCGCTAACTGCCCAAGCGCCACCCTCTGTCCTTATCGGGGGATTTTGGATTATGGGCCTTTTCAGTCTTTTTGAAGTTTTCCACAAGGAGTATTCGCTGTCTTTATCCGCAGTAAGCCCACTGAGAAAGCAATTGATGGTTTAATTTTTGCTTTCCTTAATTAAATTCTTAAGCCGGTTAAATAGGAAATTTAGCGCAGTTTTATCTTGAGGAGCTCTAGATCTTTGCCATTTTTTCCAAGCTTTTCCTTTTCAATGACAAGTCCTCTAATTTCAAGTGGATATGTTGCTTCACTCATAATTCTCTTTCTTATGGCTGATGTGTTGTGCCATGCTGCTTGTTGTACTGCTTCCACAAAATTATCTACATCACATTCAAATTGGTATGGTGTCTTCAAGGGAGCCTGTAAATCAATTACTAGATCAAGCTCATTGCGAAATCCCTCCCAATCAGTTTTGTTGCTAATCAAACTTGAGGGAGCACATTTAAATATTATGGAACCACTAACTGTTAAGGTAATGGGTGTATGATCCGATGAGAGACATGCATCGCTATCAATATACATATAGTTCGTAGACAGACCTTTAACTATGAAAAAGTCGATGAGATCTGGAATGTTATCCTTATCTGTTGGTTAGTAAGTCGGTTCACCAGTTGAAATGAATTTGAATTTGAACTCGCTTTCAGCTTGATAAAGCTCTTTTCCTTTAGGTGTTGATAAACGAGACCCCCAAAATGTGTTCATTGCATTATAGTCTCCTCCAATAGTAAAATAATTTCCTAATGATTTAAAAAGTTTCAGATAGTCATCCTTTGTGCGGGTACTGGGGGGGGGGGGGGGGCAATATATGGCGCAAACTTTATACATCCTATTTGACAGGCAAAGAGACACTGTAGTCACTATCATATTTGATGTTTCAATGTTTAATTCTACACTGTGCTTGATTTTTTGGTGAATAATTATTGCAGATCCTCCCATTCCTTTATTGCTAGGGTGGTCTGAACGATAGATACAATAGTTTGCTAGTTTAACATTGGATTCCTGAGTAAAATGTGTTTCTGATACTAGGCAAATGTCGACCTTTTGCATATGCATAAACAATTCCAGTTTATTGAGGCGTCCATGAAGACTATTTGCATTCAACGCAGCTATTCATAGTATGTTACTCATTTCCGATTATATCTATCATTGTTTTTCAATTCCATTTCTAGCTTATTAATTGTATTAAAAATCCGCTTGTTGGTTTGTTCTTGAACGTTTAGTTTTTTCTAAAATTAACTTAAGGGTATTTTCAATTGACTCTGCTTTCTCTTGTTTTTCGCTAAAGGCCTGAGCATATGATTTTGATCCTGTGTCAGGGGCGCTATCTATTTTCTTATTTAAGTATTGATTTTCAAAATTATTAACACGTGTTTGCTGGTTTGGTTTTCTGAAATTCTTGTGCAATTTCACAGCCTCTATAGTTAGCTGGATGTGCCTTCTTACAATTTACACATTTTGATGTAGTGATTTTGTCTGTAGTGCAATTTGAAGTGAAATGCCTATTAGAGCACTTTACACATCTTGGCTCTCTCTGACAGTACTTCTGATTATGGTTAAAGTCTTGACATCTTCTACACTGTGGAATTAAATGAGTGTTTCTGGGAAGTGGTTCAATCTTAACCACTATGTTAAGTATGCTTTTAATTGAATATATTGCGTCAATACTTGTATTCTTGTCGAACGTAAGCATACACAACGGTAATCATCTTTTGATAATTTCTAGCTCCCCTTTAGTTGTTCTCTTTTTTCCTTCTTAAGTATATTAACCACATCTATAATATTAAATCCTTTGCTTTTAAGATCTTCAATGATACCATTCTTGTTGCATGATGGGTTTAGACCTCGGGCCATAACTTTGATTAATCTGTCATTTTTGTTTTCATAGGTATGCCACTGAATTTTTTCCTCACTCAGTTTGGCTGCTAGGGCTCTGTATAAATCTGCATCAGGAGTAATAATTTTCCAAGCTTTATTATTAAGTATAGTTATCTTTTCAATCTTGTTCTATGGTACTTTTAATAATATCATTTAACGTGGAGAATGTGTTGATCCCTGTTACATTAATTGGTGGAGGAGCATGCACTCTCCTTATGGTTTTCTGCTGGTCTCTTTGCAGTGATGTGTTCCTCACAGGCATGTCATTTTTGTTATTGGTTGGATTCTCTGGGAATATCTTAAGACTACTACTTGCTTTCCTCTTTACTGTTCTCTTGTTTTTCCTTATGATCCAATCTGTCTCTCTTGCAAGTTCTTCCTTATCAGTATAGTACTCTTTTTCTTCTTGCTCCCTAACTGATGCCGATACATTATTTTGGTCCAGAATTGCAAGCTTATTCTCCAGTCCTTTGATACTTTTTTGCAAACCGGTGACATTCCGTTCGAGTTTGATTCTGGCCTCCCTTTCCGCTTGCCATTTGATATAGCACCTCTTTTCCTCAGCATTGGCCTCTACTTGAGTATCAGAATTTACATTCTTATGAACATTCGCACTTACTATGTTCACGCCATCTTACAAGTCATGGCTTACTGTTATATTTACATCTGACTGCAACGGTGGAGATCTTATCGCCACAGAACTTCTATTAAAAGGATCTTCCTACTTCAATTTAGCACTTGAAATATGGTTTGTGGCCAAGTGTTCCACTCTAATGGTCTTGCAGGCGTTGGTTAACGACGACCCGAAGCCTGCTTGCCCACTCCTGTCGGTCACCGGTACTGAGGATCCGACCCCCCTGCACCGTAATTTCCTTCTCCTGATTACTATTCATGTTTGATTTATTTTCAGGGTTCCTTCCCCTATCTGGTTTTTGATCCGCCCCGGGTATTTGATTTCTCCGGTACCACTCATATCTGAGAGGCGTTCCCCTATCCGCCACCTGGGGAGGCGTCCGATATGGGACCAGCATCCCACACGGATTACAAATAATGAAATAAATAATGTTTTTATCAAAATGAATTATAGCCTATGTTACTCAGGTATAGTGTAGCTTTTTATTAGTAAAACTATTTTTTCAATCGGCTCAGTAGTTCCAGAGATTAACCCTTGCATACAAGCAAACAAACAAATTTTACCTCTTTATAATATTAGTATAGACAATAATCTATTATAAGCTCTTAGTAAACTTTTATTTTACAATTTATAACTTAGTTTTTCTTCCAGAATCAAACAGTTATAAAACGCCCATGTATTTCCTTATACGTATACCAATTTTAATAAATTTGACTTGGTGTAGATCTTTTCTTTAGTAATTAATAAATATTATTTGTCTAACAAAGCTATTGGCTAAAAAAGTTCGAAAATCTTTGGTTTTTAACGTGAAAATAAGACAAACCTGGGTAAGTGGGAATTATTATATAGATTGTCTCACATAGTTTGTTTTTTAAGGTTGGCCATTAAAGTTTATAAACGTATAAGAGATATTTGAATTTAACCAAATTTAACAAACGTATTCATAAATACAAAATAAATGTTATAGTTTAAAAGGAAAATAATCTTACACTTAAAGAAAGAAGACATTATTTGTTATTACAAGAAGTAATTTATTTCTAAGGCAACCTAATTTTATTGTTTACAATTACTCCGCAATTTACATGTACATAAGTATTTTCAGAAAAACTTAAATCTCTCTCACCTTTTTTCTCTGCTTCGTACTTTGATCTTAACTTTCTGCCAGTAAAATGTAAAACCTCATCCTAAGTTGTAAGCTAAACAGCTTCTGTCCCCAGATCCAACTCCTTTGATACCGTTAAGTCTTTATAAATATAAAATGAAATCTCTTTATTAGATGGTAATGTAGATTTAAACCTTCTCTTTCGTTGCAGTCTCGTTTCTTAAAAAAAAACTCTGTATTCTGATAATTATGTTAGAAAATTAGCAAGATTGTATTGCTATAGTCAAATTCAACTCAGAGTGAGGCGGAAGTTCAAGCCTACGGAGGGTCAGCACGGTCGACTGGTTTCCGCTCCACACCTACCTGAATTTTAATTGTTTATAGTACCGTTATGCAACCTTTTTTTTATAACAAGAAAATATAAAAATAAATCACATAACGTTGTGTATCATGATCGTCTGTTTATTTTGGTACTAAATTTGAAGTAAATCGGTAAATGTTGAGTAATTAAATAGTTCTTAGTTACATTAAAAGCTATGCCATTTAATTACTCAACATTTACCGATTTACTTCAAATTTGGTACCAAAATAAACAGACGATCATGTACACAACGTTATGTGATTTATTTTTATATTTTCTTGTTATAAAAAAAGTTTGCATAACGCTACTATAAACAATTAAAATTCAGGTAGGTGTGGAGCGGAAACCAGTCGACCGTGCTGACCCTCCGTAGGCTTGAACTTCCGCCTCACTCTGAGTTGAATTTGACTATAGGTGTTGACTACATCTACGTCTGCCGCTACTGACTTACTTTATGTAAAATGAAAAAAACTGAAAAGAAGTCCTTTATATTTCATTTTATCAAACTTCTTCATCTGTTTGACAGGCGAAGGAAAGTATTGGGCAATGACTTCAAAAGAAATCCTCTTCAAAGAAAGTTATTTTATAAAAGGTAGCAGGGTGTCTTAAGTATAATATAATAATTCGACCACGCAGCTGAACCTCTGACGCGAATTGAGCAAATTTCCAAAATTAAGTTTATAGGCCTATGTTTTAGAGTTTCAACCAACAGTTTGGGAATAAGGTCTATTCACGACTGTGCTGAATAGCTGCAAAATAGTTCGCACGCCATTCCGAATATTGGGAGTATCTTCAACTCACAAAACATTGCGTGCTTCGCACGCCAGCCCCCGTATGGGAGTATCTTCAACACACAAAGCATTGCGTGTTTCGCACGCCAACTCCACTGTAGAATCCACCACTAGGCTTTGAACCGGGTACCTCTATAGTATTTTACGTTTTGATCAATTTTGTGGAAATCAAGTGATTATAAGGTTTAAAAAACAAAATGTGCAGAATAACACCCTACACTTATATTGAAAAAAAACTCAAAAAACAATTCATTTTCGTAGGAAAACTCTAAAAAAATAGTTACATCCGGTCAAAAACGTGCTTCCGATTGTTGGATTTTTTTGGCTAACGAACTCGTCCGAGCGACGTAGACAACCAATATGTGTACCAAATTTGAACAAAATCGGAATTAAAATGCGGCCACTAGAGTGCGAACACACATATATATATATATATATATATATATATATTGTAACATTTTGTATATATCTAAATAATTTCAAAGTTAAAGAGTCCTGGTTAACAAATAAAAATACAATGAAATGTAAGATTCAGTATGAACCTACCAACCTAACTTATATAGCCTAGCCTAGAGCAGTCAAAATTAATATCTTTATAAAGTAACTTCGGGATTTTAAATGAGTAAATTAAACCACAGTAAATACACAAATGATAACAAGCTTAAGCTAAATTAAATTAAACTTACCGTATAGCATAAATAAATCAAATTTTAATCATTAAAATTAGCCTAAATAAAACAAAGGCAAGTAAGAACAAAATCATTGTATTTAACAGATATAGATTAAGTTAGTTTTAGTTTGAATGAAATTATAAATTAAGTAGAAGCATTGTGTATAATTTGAGTTATAAATGATTAAGTTACTTGTAAAATTATAAAAGAAAGTTAGAGTGTTTCAATAACCTAAAATGCAGTCGCGTAAGTAAAACAAACTCGATTCACGGCAAAGGTGATGCCAATGTTGTCTAAACTGTAATCATTGAAAAGGAGCAGGATTAGGAGCAGAAAAGGAACATCTGTGATAAATACAATATGACACTGTTATGTGAAAATATAAAATGGATATTTTGGACTTTATTAACAATTCAAAGTGAAATAAACATTTAATACAATTAAAAAAAGTGATACCAAGGACATAAAATATAACGGTAGTTGTAAAGTTCGTTATATTTAATAAAACGTGACTACATACACGCTAAGCAAATGAACACTGCTAACAGAAGTTATGGAGTTAAACTATAAATGGCCGTATCGATTCTTGAAGCGGTAATTGTTTAAATTTATAGGCTTCCTTTTTTACAGTCTTTTCTGAATACCCATATAACACAGTTGCATTTTGATGAGCAGTAAATTAAACCAAATTTATAAGAAGAATTGAATTTACTTAAAGACTTTAAACACTGAATAGAAGAAAACTAAAATTAAATATCAGAACTATAATAAGTAAACCTGTTTGTATCAGCACATAATAGAATCTGCAGCCTAGGTAATATTCTACCAATTTTACCAACCCATATAACAAAGTACCAGAAATTTGATCTTCTAAATTAATAGACTTGAGAACATTTCATTTAACTTCGATTTGGCCATATATATATATAATAGTGAACATTTTTTTAATAATAATAATTTAGTTTGTAATATTTCTTTGTAGTAGATTTAAGTGTAATATTAAGTGATTGCATATTTAACTAGCCAGGTACTCTTTAACCCGAGAGAGAGAGAGAGAATATCAATTAAAATTTGTATAGTCATTAGTATATTAAGCCCATACATCAAAGAAAATAATATTGTTTCAGTGCTCTAGTAAATTTAAAAATAATTGTGTAAAGAGAAAGTAATTTCAATTTAATAAAGTACAAATTTGTTAACCATAAAGAGTGAGTCATTGTAGAAGTTTGGGACAAATAGAGTAGTAAAATTCATTAATATCATATTATAAGTTTTTGGTTCCCACAACTAGTGGGGCATTTCAATTTTAAATAATATATATTAAACACTTGTTTTATAATTTGGCTCCACAACGTGTGGCATTTTAAATTTAAAATAATATATAATAATAATATATTTTATAATATATATATATATATATATATATATGATTTTTAATGACACCCCAAAACGTGTTCTGGGGACCATGATCGGTGCTCATTTGCTACTCCCGACCTTGGGTCTTACCATAAAGGCCACTGCAATAGCTCATTTTTCCCATGGAAATTCGCTAATAAGCCAGCAGAGGAGTGTGGAAGTATAAGATGGAGTCTACCAAACTCTTTTCACTATATTTCAATACAATATAATTTGATGGGGAAACGTAATAGCGATAATTTTCCTTTTATAGTACAAATGATGCTTTAAAAGAAATTTTAACTACGGTATTAATTATTACTTTATTTTTAGCTTACTATTCAATTATGTTTTTTCTTTGCATTGTCATCACAATTACAATCACAGAAAATAGTGGCGATACAGTCATTTTATGTTGACCAATATGTATTTCTCACCAATCTATCACTGCACCAAGAAAGTCAATGGATAAAAAGCAGCAAATGCTCTGAGGTTTTTACATATAAATTAAAATTTGATTTAGAACGACACAAAACTCATGCAATTAGTATTTAGAACATATTTGTAGTGCTATTTCTGGTATTCTCACTTTGAAATCCTTGCTTAGTGAGTACCTACTATTGCCGTTCTACAGACAGTGATGGAAGTCAGTCACTTGAAAACAGTAAAATATATCCACGAGCGAATTTTGTATCTACTGTTAATACATTGGAGATTTCTGAAAATTTAAATGTTGTGTCCTCAGGGCTGAAGTCAAACTTCAGAACGTTATCAGTAAAAACATATACAAGCGATATTCCAGTCATGCTCGAGCACCTTACCAATGCAAAAACATAGGTCACGCTGACTTCTTTGACTGATTCAATGCATTTAATCTAGTGGTATTGCATACCCTTAATTGTTCATGCAAAAGAATTATTGTCTACGCTTTGTACCTAAGGATGCTAAAACCCGTCAGAGTTATGGACGATGATGTACTGTCGCCATCATACCATTTGAGTAGAAATAAAACGGCCTAAAAACTCTACGGAATTTGAGTTGTTCTCATTTAATCTGTTCAAACGGCCCCCACTTTGAATTGGACTATTGGTAATCTTTGATTACTTTTGTAAATCTATGTCTTTCCATCGTTAAGTATCGAGCGAAATTTCAACTCGATCGGTTTGGCCGTTCTGTAAACATTAATTATTCAATACGAAAAACAAAATTTTAGAAGCGTTTTTGGACCTAATATTTGTATGAACTTTTTTACTTAGGTGTCACCAAAGGAACAAAACCTGACAGTGTCTCTGTTTCTTGGCGCGACACCCTGAAGAGTGTAGTCAAGAAAGCCTTTTTAACCTGACGATAGATCAGACTGATTTGTATTTATATGACAAGAACCCCCAAAAAACCTGTGAACAATTTTTGTGGTAGTGATTGATTAGTGAGTAATATTTTGCTTTTATATACACACACATTTCAAGACAAAAGAGTGACAATATCTCCTCTGTTTTTAGTGAACTTCCTTAAGAAAAATGAGCTGTAGCATGGATAGCTCTTTCGGATAGGGCTGAGTTCGGGATTGTTCAATGAGCACCGGTCATTATCGACAGAACACGTTTTTAATGTCATTAAGACAGTTACATAAAATATATACAGGATGGTTATAAAGTCACTTCCCCTCCCCGCCTTTAACTTTTGTGTTTGTTAAAACAAACAAATATCCTTTGGGGAACGATACTAACTTAACCCAAAGAATCTTTTGAAGCAATCGGAAATTTTGAGTGTCCCCTAAAAATGGGGGATTTTGGGGGCAACTCAATATTTTTAAATGGGAAGTATGGTCAGGTGATACCTCATTTTAAAGGTATATTTAAGGCTAGGAAAATGACATAAAGAAAATAAAAATCGGACAACCCAAAACAAAATGCTTCCAAATCGATTTCGTAAATTTAATTTTACTCCTCCATCTTATATAAAATTTACAATAACGATTTGGAAGCATTTTGTTATGTAAAGCACTTTTAAATAAACATTTTTAGTTTCTTAAACATTTTTCTAAAAACTCTTCCTTTCGAGATATTAGCAACTTTTGTCGATTTATTTCAACACGATTAGGGCCGCCATTTTGTTTTGGGTGGTCCGATTTTTATTTTCTTTATGTCATTTTCCTAGTCTTAAATATACCTTTAAAATGAGGTATCACCTTTATCACCATACTTCCCCATTTTTAGGGAACACTCAAAATTTCCGATTGCTTTAAAAGATACTTTGGGTTAAGTTAGTATCGTTTCCCAAAGGATATTTGTTTGTTTTAAGAAACACAAAAGTTAAAGGGGGGGGGGAGTGACTTTATAACCACCCTGTAAATGTGTGTGTGTGTGCGAACTTCAAGGCCGCATTTTACGTACAATTTGTCAAACTTTGGTTCAAACGTTGGCTCTCTAAGTCACTCGAACGAGTTCGTTAGCTAAACAAATCCAACAAAATGAAGCAAGTGTTCAAATATTTTTGAGATTTTTGTACTAGAATGAAACGTTTTGAGGGTTTTATCAAACGAAATAAATACAGGAGATTATTCTGCCCCTTGTTAGCACGTCTGGTTCCCGCAAAATTAATCAAAACATAAAATACCTTAACATACGCGGTTTAAATCCACGGACTCATGTCAGCTGTTCGGTTGCGCGATCGAATTATTTGAGATTGCAATGGTGCTGAAAATACAACGGGAAAATAGAAACAACTAATAAGTTAAAATTAAAATTATAACTAATACTTAAAATTGCTTTTGAAGAAGTGTTTATACCATACGCAAAGTGTTTCAGAGAAACCTTCATACACTTCAACACCCCTCAGCTGGCTTATTATATCATACTAAAGACACCCTGCTACCGTTTATAAAATAACTTTCTTTGAAGCTGGTTTCTTTAGAAGTCATTTCCCAACACTTCCCTCCGCCTTTCAGACAGATAAAGAAGTTTAATAAAATGAAATACAAAGGACTTCTTTTCAGCGTTTTTTCATTTTACATAAAGTCAAAAACGAAAGTAAAGTCTACCACTAGCGACGGACGTAGATGTAATCAACACCTAAAAATACATTCTTGTCAATTTTCTAACAGAATTATCAGAATAGAGAGCTTTTTATAATTTTCTGATGTCACTATTATGATGCGAGTGACATGCAAAAGGCGAGTTACACACCGGTGTCGCTGACAATTCTGATGTCACTAGCATGATGCCAGTGACATGTAAAAGGC
>JAGFPH010017993.1:4711-16884 GCA_018207615.1 Philaenus spumarius | reverse complement strand
AACAAATTACGAAACCGTTCTAAAATACTAGTGAAAGACAGACAATATCAAGTTGTTAGTGAGGGGCGGTATAATCGCAGTAAAGGACTAATAAAATCATCACTATATTACTTTTTTTTATAGGCGAAAAACCTGGATGGTTATCATCGCCTGTTCATTATATTACTAAATTATGTTTGTGTCACTGCTATTCTTATGCAAGGTTCTTCTACTCCTTTCTATATTCTACCATTTTTTGTATTCCTGAATTTCTAAACTGTCTGTCACTATACTATTATTGTATTTATTGTACACAGGCAATTACTCCTTATTTGTACTTCTTTCCCAGCCTGTTATTTTAAATTCTTAATATTTTGTGTTTTTTTCCCTTTTTCTCAGTACTACTTTAAACCTAATTCTATCGTCATATCTTACTCCTTCCATCACTCCCTTTCCTCATTTTCAATGCTTCGATCCGTTTTCATCTTTTCTCCATAACATCTAAGTATTCACGGTCTATATGTAGAATTTCTTTTACGTTACATTTTTTCTTAGCTTTTATCTAACGTTGGCTACCAATTTTCCTTTCGTTTTTTTAAGCAATTCTTGTTCTTACTTCCTTCGAGTATCGTATGTCTTGATTACGAGACTACAAATTCACTTGTTCTATTATTAATTTTCTAATCTAACTATATCGATTGTAATTATTAATTTATTATATCCATGCACATTTATTTATTTCCAATATCATAACTATTTAATGCGTATAGCATACTATTTTATTTTTACTTGTAATATATCACACACTTTGATTCACTTTCCCCAAAAAATGCCTTACCAGTTAGTAAAATAATTCAAAATTTTAAAAGTATAAACCACTGATTTTAAAAATATTAAAAGAAACAAATTTGCCTACAAAATAGTTGTTTCCATTTCAAAATTATAATTATTTTATAGAAAGTGTATGTACGTATCGTAATGTATTCGAAATAATGATTAAAAACTTAATTTCTTAAAGGGGTCACTTTGCTAAAAATTTAAAAAAAAATTGTTTTTCTGTTCTGTATTTTAGTCCAAAATCTCCTTTTTAAAATAGTATATAATTTGTTTGTATTATATTTTAACCCTTTGGCTCCCAACGTTCGATTATTCGGACGTTCGGAAAAAAATCATTAAAATATCAAAAATTAATATTTTTGTTTTACTTTATATCAATCTACTACGAAGGAATAGTTCTTTCCGTTTCACATATGATATAGTGTTCAAAATCGATGTAAATTTGAGTGGAAACTATATTTTTTTAAATATAATAAAATAATTGTTTTTTAGAAAAAAATATTAATTATTTTTTAAAGTTTTTGTAAGCAATTGGTAAAATAAATTGCAAAAATGTAAATTTTACATTAGAATAAATTTTATAATTTCCATGTATGCAGAAAATAACATTCTATTGATAGAAAAAACAGAACTGCAATACCTCTTACCGATGTTGAGAAAAGTGTACCTTTGTAACATGTAGGATAGGGTAAAGTGACCCCCTTACTAACTTAAAACTGTGTTATTCTGTTACCTAGCAACAAATTACTCGCAGTTCAAAGGCTAAAACCTTGCTCAAGCACGATAATTTATATTATTTATAAATTTAAACACCTAACAATAATTAAAATATGTAATTTTTATCAACAATCAAACATGACTTTACTTTTTGATTTTATCACGTCACGCATTGTAAATCGATATACTTAACAGAAGAATTGTAATAATGAACTTAAATCATTTTTAGTAGTTTCCTAGCAACAAATATATTTAGGAGAATTGTATATACCGAACTGTCTATACTGGCATATTGTCTTACTCTTCAGATACTGTCTTCTAAAAACATTATACTTTATGTAATTATAATAGTATTTATATTTAAAAAAAAAAAATAATTATTTCTTGGTATTTGGTGTGTGTTGTTAATTTTGGTAAACACAAAACACCTCTCTCAATAATATTTATATTATATTCTGTCTGTTTTCTAATAGATATATTTTTATATGAATAACATATTATGCATTATTTTTGTGTTTTAGGGTTAATTGGATTAAAGTATGTAAATTCTTCTGGTGGGGCTAAAGTATCTACTTTTACTAAACAACTTCCATCGACAATTATTTACACTTCAAAGTTAGTATCATTTTGTTATAAAACTTTGTAACAAGTTACATTTGTACAATTACACCAGACAGCATATGTCGTTCGGTCGCAATAACTCGTAAGGCCATTACAAAACTAGCACAAATGTTCCAAAGTTTCTATTGCTGTGGAGAAAATAAGTTTAAATATTTAAGGGGAGGACGAGGGCAAAAACAAAAAAAAATTTACTTTTTTATTTTAATTTTTTTTATGATACTAGAACTCATAACGAGTAATTTGACATATAAAACATTATATAATAACGTTTCTAAGTGTGCATATCATTTTTTTGAAAATATTTGTGCAGTGCGTAAAAACTCAAAATTTGCGACGTCAATTTGCAAAAAACGTACACAATCAATCCAAGGCGATTCCAAAGGTTTCATTGCTGTCCAAGAAATGGAACCCTATGGTCCTGATTGTGAATTATCAAAACTGGAATGCCTTGGACATATTCAAAAAAGAATGGGCACCAGGTTGAGAAAACTAAAAACAGACAACAAACGCCTTATTTTGTCTGACGGTAAAGGTCTAGGTGGTAAAAATAGGCTATCTCAAGCTGTGATTGATCAGCTCCAGACCTATTACGGTTTAGCAATAAGACGGAATACAGACAGTCTTGAAAACATGGTGAAAGACATCTGGGCTTTGTACTTTCACAAGCTCTCAACAGACGATGACCCACACCACGGCTTGTGTCCGAAAGGCGAGACGAGTTGGTGCGGATACCAAAAGGCGGATGCTAAAGGTGAGACCTACACCCACAAAAATAGTATTCCTATGGCTATAATGGAGTTTATAAAACCTGTTTTTAGAAGTCTAACCAACAAAGAACTGTTGCGGAAATGTTTGCACGGGAAGACACAAAATCCCAATGAAAGTGTGAACGCGGTTTATTGGTCTAGGCTTCCCAAAACCGGCTTTGTTGGACTAAAATTACTACATTTTGGAGTGTATGATGCTGTGTCAGTTTTCAACAGTGGAAATGTGACTAAATGCAAGTTGTTCCACAAACTAGAGATGGAAATTAAAAAATTCACAATCCTAAGTATGAAGCAAATGGACCGACATCGCATCAAAGCATCGGAGCGTAATTCGTCAGATTATAAAAAGCAAGCAAGGCAAAAGAAAAGACAGGTGAAGAGAAAGCTGGAAGATAAGGAAGAGGACCCAGATGACCCAAGCTACGGAGCTGGACAGTTTTAAATTATTTAGGTACTGTAAATATAAGTGTTTGCTTACAATTTTATGTTTTTATATCATTTATTGGCGTTTTCCGAAAACTGTGTTTTTTAAACTTTGTGCGCAGATTTCTCAGGAACTACTGCATGTATTTCAACCAAATTTTTACCACATCTTACTAACATACTAGCCCACACTTTAACACAGGGAAACTATGATATCTTGTGTAGTTTCAATAAAAATAAATAAATTACATAAAAATTTTCAAGATAATTTTTATTATATTCAAAAATTTTATAAAACATTTATTTTATATTATTTTTTTAAATCCCTGTGTTAAAGTATACTTTAACATGTATATAGCACTTGGTAAAAACTTGGTTGTATTATCTTCAATGGTTTCTGAAAAAACTGTGCACAAAATATGCAAAATTAACATGTAAAAGATACAAAGCTCGTCCTCCCCTTAAATTCTAAAATACGCGCTCAACAGTTGGTTATTATTATTATTACTTGTATTGTATGATATCCAATCAACTAATCATACAGATAAAAGAAGAATGTTTGTTAAAATGTATTGTGTATTTTAAATTAATTATTTTAAACTAAATACAAATGTCTACACTAGCAAATTTGGAAGAAAACTGTTCGGTTCCAAAGCTGGGTTAGTTGATTTTAATATGTAATGTAGCAGTACATTTACATTTTCACTGACAAGTTCACATAAAGAGTATATATATTGGCTGAAACGTAAATCTCCTGTTCCAACCTCGCTACAAGCATTGCATTTTATTACTGCTTGTCTCCACTAATATAACAGCTAGTTTTGGAGTGTTACTCCAAAACCTTGAAAATTTTTAACCCGAATCAGCTTTTATATCTGTTATTAGGATTTCAGTGAATCCCTAAATTTACATTATTTTTACGCTTTAAAATAATGTAACAACAGATGTTTCTATTGAATTATCATATAGTAAGCATTTTCCGTTGATGTTTATTACGTCAGCTCGCATTAAAATGCTGAAGTATTGAAATCATGCAATAATATTTTGTGTGCGTCTGTTAACACGATATATGCACTCACAGATGTCGGAGAAAACGGCAGTGCCAAATTCTTCGTAATTTTTTTGCGGAGAGTTGAAATTTTATTGCGGAGTCGTAGCCCGTCGGTGTCACGTTTTTGCGTCAAAATTTTGAAAATACAGTGTGGGGGTAACGTTTTATATGTTTTTGGGTACGGGAAACCCGATTTTGAGAGTTAAAAGCCGTAGTGAGTTGGGGTTCACGTTTTTTGGTCAAAATTTTGAAAATAGCGGGTCAAAATTTTGAAAAGTCAGTTTGGGATAACGTTTTATATGTTTTTGAGTACTGGAAAATTTATTTTGAGAGTTAAAAAGTCGTAGCGCGTCGGGATAACGTTTTTGGGTATTTTTTTTAATACAGTGTTTTATATGTTCATCGTTTTATATTTATGTTTTTGGGTACAGGGAACCGATTTTGCCAGTTATTAAAAAAAGAAACACCAGCCGAAGTCTAAATAAAGTGTTTTATCTTTTCATCTTGATTGTGTTTGCTTGTGTAGCCTAAACAAGCTGTTGTTTGTGAAGAATATTAAACTGATTCTAAATTTTCTAAGTGTATTTATATGGTAATAAATGTAAACAAACCTGTGTAACTAAACTTTTGATCTGAACAGCAGTTTATCTGATATATGGCTTATGTAATATATCAATATTATAAATATAATTTTTCTTCAGCCTTTAAAATAAAAGATTTGCATAAGCCTTTCTTAATGTGCGTCTGTGAACCATAAGTAATAATTAATTACTGCCAAAGAAACGAAAATGATATGGAAAATTAAACAGTACCTTTAAATTTTCGTATTTGTATCTTAATTGGGGTTTGCTCAGTCAGAACGAAGCCGCTTAGGTACATAGGTTTTAACCTAAGCAACTGTGTTGGAGGTTGCAACTATAGAGACTGTACGAACGCCTTTAACCTCACGGCCACTGTTCTTTACTATGTTTAAGTTTTGTAAGCAATAATATCTATATTGAGTAGGGGACCGCAAAGGACGTCGATGTCTTTACAGGTGAAATTAGTCTTACCCCTGAGGGATAAACGTTATGCATGTATCCTTTTTTTCTTTTTTATTTTGATGAATAGTTGTAAAGAGAACATAATAGAATATCGTTATACTTTGTCCAACGTCCGTCGAATTTAAAGTGATTGATTTGATTGTCTGTTCATTTCTGAATTGTATATTCGACTGTTTTACTAAATGGTGTTACTTGTTTACTCTTTTGCGTTGTTTTTATATTAAACGACTATTGTGTATGCACTTTTTGGGTTGCTTAGTATTAAGGTTTATTTACGGTATTCCAGTCTAACTAGGTTCGAACGCCCGTGCAGCAGACTGAACGTCTCTAACCACTACACAACACCGCTGTGGTGGTTTCCTACATTTTGCATTTATAATTTTATGTTCATCTTAATAACTATGAACTCTATTATAAATCCAAAGCTGACTATGTTCTTGTCTCTATGAAAAACTAAAATAATTTCAGCCCACTAACGCCATTACCTTTTTCGTACATATTCAGAAAATAATGGGCATGTAGCAAGAGAAAATATAATAAAGATATGAATTTATAAATCTTTAGAACTTAATTGGACCGATATTTAAACAAAATTAGGTTATGTTTGAACACCAATAATTTTATTATTTCAAATTCGAAGTTTACTGTTTGACAAAGAAAACTGGAACAAACCAAACAACTATTCTCTTGGAAAAAGGTCACTGTTTGAAGTTGTATTTCTTAATTGATTGAGTACAATTCAGTTTGTAAGGCATTGGATGAAACAGTCGTTTATTTTCCCAAGGAAATCCAATTATATCTTTGAACGTCATCTGAATGTAAACTCCTGTATTCCAGTGTCTTTGTGTTGGTATCGTTTGATGTATAATTTGCATGAAACACCCTTTGATTATTAAATGTGTAAAGACATTGCCAGCTCTAATTGGCTACGGATTGGTTGAGTTTTTATGATTCATCGTTCGTGAAATCGTCGCGTTGTTTATTGAATTCAAGAATTCAAATTATTTTGTCTAAGGTTATTGTTGAAACATTCGAATCGTTCTGGTATTCATATATTTGAAACTGTCATGAAACAATGAAAATACCTGATCCTTTGCGAGTGAGGGTTGAACATTTATTTTAAAAATTATTAATATTTTAAGCAAATTTTAACGATCATATTATATAAGGCGGTATGCTAATTACCGTCCTCATTTACTTCTGCCATCTCAAGATTTAACTCATAAACTTAACTTATTACCGATGTGTTAAACTTTAACGTCCAGAAAACAAAAAGAATATTTCATCATTTTTTTTTTTAATGAACCAAATTCTAATAGAAAACTAAAATTACTCTTGTTTTAAATTCTCCTTTCATGACAACATCTGCAATATGCTCGTTTTATAAATGATTATAGTGGCACAATGGTTAAACGTACTCGTCCACTTTGCTACACTTGGAACCTCCAACTTAGTTGCATAGCTGTGAACCTAGTTAATGGCGTTGTCTTACATTGTATGCTGCTTTATTTTATTTTAACTAACGTAAAGTTGTCAATAAGGAAAATACTCATGGCAGTAATTAAGGATAAACTAACATTTTCTTAATTTATTATTCTTGCCGTCTTATTTTCCATCACAATCCAATTTGATTGCTTTTTCAAACTATATTTTCTTGTCTTATTTATTAAATATTTACTTGTTATTAACATTTTTTATTCTCCTCCTAAATATATTTTGTGAGTTTTCAAATTAAATTTCACATTTTTCTCACTTTGTCCTTTTCTCCACCAAATCTTTCTTCTACTTTTCTTTTAATTGATTTTTATAAGTGTTCTTTGCTTTAATATTTTGTCCATAAAGTTATTTTATGTTGACAAATTGTATAGTTTTCTTTTACTTCTTTCTTATCATATTCTTGTCTACTGTTTCCTCAGTTAAGTATCGCTCAGCCATTAACTTAAATTGTTTTCCAAAACTAATTGTTTTCCTTCATTTTCATTATTAATATGTTTCATTTTCCTTATAATTTTCGTTTCTTTGTCAGTAATTAATTTACTATTGCTTAGTCGGATCATTGTTTTAAGTGACTATACACTACTCTCCCGTCTTCATTAATCCAATTGGCATAAAATAAATTCGTTAAACAAACAAAAATATCAATTTCGGTTCTCTAAAGTTTGTTCAGAGGAAGTAGGAGAACCGAAGATATTTAACTATGCGGTTACAGGTTTCAGCGAGATCTAGATGTATTTAGCTTGGAACCAATTTTAACAATAAAAATAAGATTAGCTGCATTAGATTAGAACTGATTAAAGATTAGAACTGTTAAAGTTAAATATACAAACTGACTGTACAAGTCCCATTGGTGACGCATACAACAGAAACATGGCTGTCTTAATTCACTAAGGTATAATTCTATTATCACCATATAGAACTAATAATATATAGAACTAATTAATACTCGCAGTAAATTAAAAGAAGATGTTTCTGATAGTTCGTGTTGGGAGAACAAACTTTGCTACACTATTGATAAAATTATCAGCCGGTTAAATCATCCGTTATAAAAAAAGTAAAGTAGTTGGATAGTTTAGAACTGAATACGATGATCGTTAGCTATGCTATTTAGGAAGATAGTATTGATATTATTGACATTGAAGATAACGATTAATTTCAATGTAGGCCTACTCGACACAAGTCTTTAAGACATGGTTTGTAGTTTTGATTTTTGGAAAAATAAAATAATTGTTGATAGCATTCTTAAGGTAGTAACTAAATATCTTGGAAGGCGGCTAAATATCAAAAAAAAACTTGCCCAAATTATTAGAGGAGATATAACTAATTATTTAGGCATCAATAATAATTTGTTTAATTTCTATAAATCTATTAGAACTAAATAACCTATTTAATGTGTTTAACTCACAAAATGGACTTCATAAATCATATGTACAGAACAAACATATTCATTTCTTAATAAAATATATATTTTTTAAGACTAATTTATTTTCAGTCATCAAAGAGCACTCATAACCTTATTCCGAACAATCACAACAGATAAAGTTCCAACCTAAATTTATAAATTTAAATCTGGCAGATACGTTACAGGCAGTTATTGGAAAGATTGAATTAATTGTAAAACTAAATATGCTTGTCGGTACGTTAAATTTACATTCCGTGTTATTGTCGAGACCTTTATCTGAGTGCCGTAGAACCTATTCTAAAGGGTTTCATAAAATGATAGTGTGACGAATATCTGGCCCTGTTAAAGGAGAAGAAGGCGTACGCAGAAAGCGTGTCAGAGGGTGTGTTTTACATGCAGCTAGAACGGAGGATATTGCCCAACGTAATGTTGAGTTGTGGAATTGATGCTGGAGAAGAAAAAGAAGACCTAGAAGAATATGGTTTGAGGATGTGAAGGAAGGCCTGAAGGTGTTGAGAACTATGACGTCGGAAAACAAAGGGCGGAGGCGTATTGTAGTGTAGGACAAGTCCCGTGTGAGTTGAAGTTCTTGAGGGTGGTTACGGTTGTTTTACAACAAACATTTTAAATAAATAAAGTGGCATAAGTTTGATAAAGGGGAAATTTGCAAGTTAGATGTAAACTTTCAACAAATTTTAGCGCGCCTTTGTAAATTCTGGTGAATTATCAGGGCTGGATTTCCCAATAGGCCCTGTAAGCCCGAGCCTATGGGCGCAAGCTCCCAGGGGGCGCACGGCCGAGGAAAAAAAATATTTAAAAAATATCTAGAAATAAAAATAAATAGCCATAACTTAACATATTTTTTGAAATGATTACAAAAAAATCATTATGATTTTGAAGTTTATTGGAACAAATCATTATTGGTAAAGGTAAACTATTTTTCAACATTACGCAACAACTTCGTTACAACATTGATCTCAAACACGTAAGAACTGGCTGTAGGGCTATTGCCTTAAGAAAACATAAAAAATATCTAGTTTTACTTTATATCACAGTTTTTGTGTCACGTTATCAAAATACTTCATGTAAGCTGTGTTTCTGAGATTAAACCTATTTTATAATGTATTACAGAATTTTTTTATTTATTTGCCCAAATGACTAAATTGAACAAATCCTAAATTATTAACATAGCAATGGCCATGCATTGTTGCGGGAATGCTCTGCGGGTTTGATCGTTTTGTTTCAGTCCCACAAACGTGAGCTCACTATTTAATACATAAAACTAATAAAAGTGTTTTAAGACGGCATTTTGAACCAATTAAATTACTCAAAAAAACTTGCAATGATAAAATTGCTTCATGGAGTGGTGTTTAAGGGTCTGCTCCAGTAAAAATAAAATTGATTTTTATCCCATAAGAGCAATGTTAAATTTCATACCATTTATTTCGTTTACTTTTTATCATAAATTTGTTAGCAAGGTCTCATTTTAAGCACAGTCACAATACGCATCCTTCTTGCAATTTACATTTTTTTAAATTTCTTTCATTTGTCAAGTAACTGACATTTTGTAAGTACAAAGTTTGATCTTTTTCCTAACACAATAAAAAATTAATAACGAAAAATAATTTGCAAGTAGGATCCGAAATTTTATAAAGAATATTTAGTTTTTTTTCAACACGCAATTACAAAAGATAGACTTATAAAATGGTTTGAAATGAGGCAATGTCAAAGCGTTCAGCTGCAAGAAATTGCACTGTTTAGATAGGGATACAGTGATACCGGAAGTGCGTTTCCTGTTGCTTTCTCGTTTACTGGAGCAGACCCTTAAGCAATTATCATATAGGCCTGATTTTTAATAGAGGTTTTAGGGGAAGTAACTTTAACCAGACTAGGAGGCGGGAAAAATTATTGGGCCTAGGGGCGCCAAAATGCTAAATCCGGCACTGTGAATTATAACAAGTTACATGCATTTTCTGTTTTCTACAACGCGAGACAAGTAAATGTTGAAAAGTTCAACTTTTGTAAATTTTCCTATAAAATATAAGTACAAAGTCTTCAGTAGAAATATATTATTGTAGTTTAATTTGTGATTATATTTTGAGGTTATGATAAAATAGAAATCCTCGCACAGAGTACTGAAATAACACAAATTGTCTTTGAACAATGTATTTTATTGTAAAGTTTTTGCTAACATTTAAGTAAAAATATAAATTTATTTTATTATAAAAAAAAACTGTCAAAACAGTTACCGATAAACAAATCAACTTTAATTATCATGCCATGTTCTCTCTACAAAATCCAATTATTGTTGGGAAAATATTTAGTTGCTTTGATAACAGCCATCACTAGTAGGCCGACCTACTAACTGACTTGACTTCTTTTGTAGTATATCTTTTGAAATCCGAGTAAGCAAGTACTATATTTTTCTTCTGTCATGTTTTCCAACAATAATTCATTTTCTGTCCTCCTTGGAATGGATTGCATACATATTTGTTTTATTTTGTATTTGTAATTTAAACCTTTGTGGAATAGGTTTCTCGTTGCCCTTTTATAATCATTTGCCTTATTGATTGTAACGAACAAATGTGAATACTTCTTTAACTTACATTTCTTCCTCGTACTGTCTAGGTTTGATAGGCAGCGTTGTGGATAAAAGACACTAAGAGTGCTTTCGTAAAACTATTTACTTATTAAATCTCTGATCAACCTCATTTTAAAAATCACGATGAAAATCATGTTACCAACGTTAGTGGCAATGCTTAATACACCAGAACAAGTTTCTTAAAAATTGGATAAGTATTATTTCAGTTAAATCATAAAATACAAATCATTCGTTTGTAAAATATAGATAGAATTTTAAGTACCGATACAATCACACTTATAAAAAATACCTGTAGGTATAGTGCAATAAAAATAAATGTATTCTTAAGTTGTGTTACTAAATTATTGCCCAAAAATAACTGAAGTTGATTTTATTTCTTAAAGCGTATCGGTTGGAAAAATATATCCACAGCCTCGTGTAACTTTTCAACAAACTCATAACACTGCAATCAACAAGGCAGCGACATGTGTCTCGCGGTTTCATCTGTTTTCCCAACGGTTGGGAGACAATAACAAAAAGTCTAGACCACTGCCATGGCGATATTACTTCGACGAAGTAGAACCAATTTGATTCGATCAATAGTTTTCATATAATTTGTGATTGTGTTGCAAATTATGTTGTCAGTTGGTCGCATAGAATTCTCAGAATTGTTGAATAAATGAGTTTTGTTTGTTATTCGAAAAAGGTAACCCTTTGGAAAATATAAAAATAAGTTTTTATCGAGCACTGAAAAAACAAACTTTATAGAATTAAACTCATTCACATAAACATTTCACAAAGTATGTACTTTATTTTCAAAACATTTTAAATAGAATGCATACTATATCACTATCTTTCTTCATTCCTATATTACTCTCCCTCTCACTCCCCCCGTCCCCCCCTCTCTCTCCCCCTTTCACTGTCTCCCATTTTGTATTTATCTGTTTCTCTCAACAGGCTGATTTTATTATTTATCTCTCCCTCCCCCTCGTATCAGGATATCTACTCTTCTCCCTTCTCTCTCCCCCTCTCCCCTCATCCCCCCTCTCTCCGCAGCACACACAGCCTGACGCGTTCTCTCTCTACCCCACTCCTTACTCCTTTCTTTCCAACTATTCCTCGCATGTCTGGTAGTTCGCTTTCTCTCTATCCCCCCACTGCGTGTCTCTTATTTATTTAACATGCTCTTTCTTTCCTTTCTGAACCTGGCTCTCTCTCTCTCTCTCTCTCTCTCTCTCTCTCTCTCTCTCTCTCT
>JAGFPH010017992.1:0-16885 GCA_018207615.1 Philaenus spumarius | reverse complement strand
CGCATTCGAAAAAACTAAAAATTTGGGAGCTGGCAACTCAGATGGTTTTTGAGCAGCCCTCTCCTTTGTCTTTTTAAACAGTTCTTTGTTTACAGACTCATCAGACGAATCTGAATGAGGTCTCTTTGTTCCTAAATCTTTGACGGTTTTGTTTACCATGTGTTTTTTTTTTGTCCAGCGCATTGTGTTAGGCGGAATCGGGCGAACTCGGTAAGGGCTTGCCCATCAGATCACATTGCGATCACTTCCGAACCCCCAGTTCCACGAGGATCCCGAGCACTCTTTTGCCAGTCTGGATGGACATCAGTCTGGAACCCGAAACTACTGTGAGGAAGAATCCGACTTTCTTCAACACCGCGAACACTTCCTGACCAAGAACCGAAGTGGCTGGCCCCAGAACAGAAACCACGCATACGTCTCGGCAGAGCAAGCTCACATCAGCCTTACCAAAGCAGAGGTTGTCAAGACTCTGGCAGGTTCAGCACTCCCAACACGCAATGGCTCTGCACAGTCAAAATTCCTTCTTTTTTTTTTTTTTTGGTTTAGATGCGAAAATCCTGGGTGGTTATCATCGCCTGGATAACGAAGAGCATTCATATAATGCTCATACAATCACTCACAGGTATAAAATTAAACTTTTAATTTACACACATTACAGACAATACACGATAAGTAACAACGATAACAACAATAATTATACACTAACAACTTGTCACAGGGTTGTAAAGGGCCCTGTAACATAACAATGAATAAAACTCTAATTAAAATAACAAGTAATAAATCTAAACATAGTATGTAAGTTACGTAACTTAAATGAAAATACCGTTACAATAAACAAAAATAAATTAACAATGATGGGATTTCGGAAAGTAGAAACTAGTTAGTACACAATTATTACAAAAGACCAAAATAGTAAATTAGATAAAATTGTAAAGGAAAGCACTTCTAAATTACCAAAATTACAAGGGAAAAGAAAACCGGATTTAACACATACAAGTAAACTTAAAATGAAATTATTATCTAAAGGCAGTAAACTATCAAAAGGAGACAGAATCGGACAGAAGGAACATTTAGAATTTATTAGGAGTTGATAGGTTTGGGATTTCTAGTTCCCTTATCAAACAATACTTTCCTATGTTAGTAACAAAGGGACAGATCAATAAAAACAATGCATCAGTGTGGTTCAGTGGTAATACTTATCTCTCTATATTTATACTCATACAATAATACAACTAAATACGGTTCGATACATTAGCCTTTACTTATGATCTACGTACATTTCTTTTATTAGGTATTGACCTTTATAAGACAGACTGGATTACGGTTTTGGCAACTAAAGCGTGTCACTCTTATGTGAATAACCCCAAAACTCTGAATATAATGTAACTCTAACAACAGACTGAAATACTTTGGTTTGCTCACTCGGTATGTTGTCACTTGAGATCTCGATGGTCCAAACTTCGAGCTGACCTTCCCGTCTCGATTTCCTGGCCGCACTTTGCACGAGGAACTGGCCCAACTTTCCGGCCCATCGACCACAATCCTCTGGCCCAGATTCTAGATTCGGATTATACTTTATAACCCGCTTAGCATCCTTGTTGTCATCTTAAAACAAACCAAAGCAAAGCGAGTTCCGTGTTCCGCGTTTAACGAACTCTCCCGCGACCTTGCTACAATTTCCGTGTCTATACCGTACTTCCTTGTCCGTCTTACTGGTTAATGCCTTAACATCCGAAACACTAATTCTAATAACTAACATACTAAAACATATTTTTACTATACTCTGCAAAACATAACAGAATCAACAAAAAGATTTAGGAAACGTGAAAGAAGAAAAACTCGAATACAATCTATTTTGTAAAAATGACATTACGGTGCCACCGCAAAGCGAGGTTATCATTAAATTTATGATTAGGAGGTCTAAACACAAAAATTTTGCCAACCCTAAAGACACTACAGAATTGCTACATTGTAATGCTTTGATAGAACCAATTGAAAACCCGCCATTTAACATTTTGTGCGCCAGAACATTAATTAATTTAAAAAAAGCTAGGACATGTTTTTCAAGAATAATAAATATATCAGAAAACGAGATATATTTAAAATAAACAGTATCAGTTAACTGACACAAACTTTCTCCCAACTTACTGAGGCCAAAATAATATTGTTTTCAATCATTTTATTTATTACTTTTTAGAATAAAACAAAAAAATAATATTCTACCTACATCAATCGTATAAAAAAATTATTGTCCCAGGCGGGATTCGATCGCGCGACCTTTGAATTACTGGCCGTGATCGCTACCATGGTGCTACCCCGTGCGGCCGCCGCCGCGATGCTAGATTGACAACATAAACTTGTTTATTTTTAAACATTTCCCCATAATTATAAAACGCCGAAGTTTTGATAAAAGCGGGTGGTGTCATTTTGTTTAGCATCTTAAGCACTATAAATACTGAAAATTTGATCAAAATCGTTAGAGCCGTTTTTGAGAAATTTGCATTTTTGTCGTTTTTTATGGGTTTTTAGGGGTAAATTACCCTTAAAAATTAAAAATTCCAAAAAATGAAAAAAACGCCTGGAGATATTAGGGTTTAGTACCTACATACCAAATTTCATGAAAATCGGACCAATAGTGTCCTCTCTGGTCATGTATACATACTGACAGACTGACAGACAGACACCACTCTAAAAACACTTTTTTGGGTTCAGGGAGCACCAAAACAAAAAATTCCACTAAAAATATTTTTGGATTCAGGGAGCACCAACACAGATAATTGCACTAAACCATTTTTTGGGGTTCTGGGAGCACCAAAACAGATAATTCAACTGAAAATTCAAATTCGAACATTTTTACGAAAACAATACTTTCTCCATATACTACGTATAGGGTGGAGAAAGTAAAAGGGAACTTTATTGGCAAAATTTAACACAGATATAGTAACAACGGAAGAGTCATGTCAGGTAAATATGGTTTCAGAACAGAATTATAAGGATTGAGAGTCGTATATTGAACAAAAATTACAGCACTTACCGGAAAAAGAAAAATTAGAATTTTCAAACATGTTATTGTGTTATAAAAATGTACAAGGATTTTTCAAAAATTGCAAGACTACTATTTGACTTAACTAAAGATGGTATAAAATTTAAGTGGACTGTCAGACGGCATTTGAAACGTTAAGAGATAAATTAATTACAGCGCCAATACTTAAATGCCCGGATTTCACGAAAGTGTTTATTTTAGCAACAGATGTGTCTAAAGAAAGGTTAGGCTGTGTGTTATCTCAGGAAATCGATGGTAAGGTTCAACCGATTGCTTTTGCTAGTAGAGTGTTACATAATGCTGAGAAAAATTATGACGCGTCTACTTTAGAGATGAAATCTCTCTTGATCAAGCACCTCGAGTTTGTAACTTATGGTTACCAAAAAAAAAAATGAAAATAAAAATACATAATTATCATACTGTGTTAAAAAAAATGGAGTTCGGTAAAAAGTTCAGAAATTAAAAAAATATATTTTAAATTAAAATAAAAATGCTATATGTGGATTATCTAATAATTATCAATATCTCTTCATCACCTCCTTTACTTATTCACCTTAAAAAGAAAAATCGTCGCTCATGTAATACTTAAAATCACTTATGTACCTCCTAGGCCTATTGCCTTACTTCAATAATAAATCATCGCCCACCTTAACTCTCCATAACATCTTTCTCCCAACCTCAACGTAGAACAATATTATATTTTTCACCTTACTTCAACTCACCTTACTCTTAAAACCTTAAAAATCACCTTCACTTGACTCCCATAATCTTAATAAAAAAAAATAACAATCATAATATTTGCGATAATCCACATATAACCTCACTTATGCTCTGTTGCATATATATACTTGTAATTACTAATCACTGAAAAATATTTGTTAATTAATTCTATTCTCTTAGGGGTGAATACCTGGCTATCAAAGTAATGGCTAAACGGACATTCGTGGCTATATAAAGAAATTCAAGGCATTGCAGCAAGACAACAATTATTTACTCAAACATGATCAAAAATGAATATTTACAGCAATTAAGAAACATAAACATAGTGATACATATATACAAACAAGTCAAGAAATTATTTACAGTTGTACAAAGTTTCCTGAACCATACCTTAAGTAATGACGCAATAGAAGTTAAATGAAGTTAGTTTTTTAATAAAATGAAAAATTTTAATACCTGCAGACTAAAATATGTCCTATGGCCATTATTACTTACAATTTCACTCGTTGCACTGTCTTTTTACCTAGGATTTTCACTGATTTTAATCGTCAAAGTCACTTCACTTACTTTTTTACCAACGCGTTACTCAGAGCACATGGCAACTCTTTTTTAAAAGTCCATTTTTTAAAAGAAATATATGGAAGATTTCACTTCTTTCACTTTTGCAAACTCCTAGACGTCTCTACTTAACATTCACATAACTTTCGTCGTGATCTTTTTAGAATTGTTACATTTTTTTAGCAAATTCTTCACCACCCGCAAGTAGCTTGTACAAAGCTGTCTACGCCATCTTGACTTCTCTTTCTCTCCTTTCCTCTCCTCTCTTCTCTTGCGTTGTTAACCGTACTTCTCTCAGAACTGTACGTGCCAAAAGTCACGTCCGCAACTCTGTGCTAGGCCTTCCATATCTCAACGTATAGACCGATGTTGTGTCTTATTATTACTTGTATTTACTTATCGAACTGTCCATAATTCCAAATACCGCTCTGTATCGTTCATTTACAACGCACCACTCATTGAAACAAAGTTTCTGTACAATTTTCACCTTTTACACACGCTCATATATTGATATGTTTTTTAAGTCTGCTTTTATATTACCTACTTTTACAGTCTGCTTTTATGTTTTATTATTTGTTTATTAAAGAAAAAATGATTCTACTGTAATTATTTTGCGTCATTAAGAAATGTATATATAAAAATTATAAATGGTTAATATTATTTATGTATTGCGTCATTTATTTATTTAGACCAAACCTCTGTATCTTTAGTCATTATAGGAAACAGCTGATTTATTTCTTATTTTATTATTTTCTCTGTGACATGGACGTTAGTGTTACAAGTTCCCATAAAAAAAGGCAAAAAGGAAAATGCAACGCCTTGTCTTGTGTACATGAAAGAAAAAAGTCACAAGTTTTATCAAGATTTATTTGACGAAGCAGACAGTCTACATCACAATCCTGAGGATTTAAACACAACCCAAGAACTTGATGATTATGACTTTATTGAACATAACGTCGATGAACTAACATCTCTCGTATATTAAAAAAAGTCACAGTTTGTATTATTTTCATTTGTATTTTATAGGCCTAACTAATTTTAAATAAATAAAAGGATTTGTGATTCATTGTGTTTCTTTCTATGGAAAACCCATTGATTCCGCATGTAATTAATTGTTTACATAAATATTTATATAAATATATATAGTTGTAGTGATATACTAGTAATAATGTTTTCTTTTGAAGTTCATTCATCCACAATCCAACAATTAACAGTTGCAATTCAAAATCTTTACACTCAGTTATGTAAAATATACATTTTGGACTATGGGCCCTTTTTGCAGCTACCGCCTCAATTTTTGCGAGCTGAAAACTCTTTTAACTGTTCTTAAGATCTGTATAGAGAAAGGTTGTCAATGAGCTGAACATATCGATTACGAAACTCGGTCTTGAAAAATGTGGCATGTGTTGACCACAATCAGGAAAATTTATCATCAGACTGTGAGACTTTATTAGTGCCACATTGAAAAATCAAGAAATGTCTATAAAGAACACGCTGAGATGCAGTCTTCTTATAGTTATAATAGTGGGCTATGTGCATTTCTTGAATTAATAGTAGGGGGTTGTATTGTCCGAATAATTATTTTGTTTATACATTATTTCGTGCTTGAGTGTTGATAGTTTTATATTGTGTGATAGTTTTCACAAATTGTGGTAATTTATATAATTAATTAACAGCAACATGAGTGATCACGGACATTGTGAAGGAAGAAAGAAAAGCGAAGGCTCTTGGCAAACAGAATGAAAGAAGTTGTGAATTGCAGAAGAGGCCGTTCCGACAACGCACTGCAGCTGTCTGGGAAACTTAGACACGTTCTCCCACCAAGGACACTGCGACAACACTGCGAACGGATTCTTTACTTCTACCATTTAACTTCTCCCGCAAACCAGACATCGTCTTACGGGAAAGTTACTCCGCCAGTCTCCCGCGAAACATCTGACGAAATAACTCTATATTCCCCAGTAAATTCAGCTCCCCAGTCATGATATATATTTAGTGGCAAACGTCCGCAACAAAACTAAATATATCATCGCACAAACGACCAAAACTTCCCATTCAAACTTTCTCGGCGTTCATCGCACTTCAATCTCCCGCGTTTCGTAATTTTTCTAAGTCCCAACGCGAACTTAAGATCTAGCTAGCGCTAACTTAAGATTGCGCCAACTCAAATCATCGTTTCACTGGTTCGGAACTCCGAAACTTTGCTGCCCGGCAATTCGTCGACCAGCTCCGCAAGGTGTTACTTTTCGCTGGAAAAACTGTATATACACGGGGGAAATAGTCCAAAATATTATCTTCGTTCACCACGACACCAGCGAACATACAACAAGCAAACTCATAATTTCAATTTCATCATGTTAGTCCACGGATTGGAAAATTTTTATCAATAAATTGAATAGGTACAATACCTGCTTTTTTGTCTTATCCAATCCTTAAATCACTATGTGATTACCGCGGTTTCGGGTAACCTATGTACCCACCTTCAGATCACAGAAATAAATAAATCCCTTCATGAGGTCGTCAAAACGTTAAAGTTAATACACAAAACAAAAATCACAAAACATGTCACGAAACACATTAAAACACTTTCTCAAAAAACACATTAAAAACATCGGATAAGACAAAAAAGCAGGTATTGTACCTATTTAATTTATTGATATAAACTCATAATCCTTTAAATCAAGCGAATTACCACGGGAACCAACTTGGAAACTACTGCCAAAGGGAAATTCACCGTTTGAGCTAGAGGGACTATACCTAGCAGGAGAGTGCTACCGCACAGTTGGCCAGACTAGTGCCAGGCGAGATATTGAATACGTTGGCCGGACTAGTGCCTAGGAGTAGAGGAAAGAGAGTAAGCGGCAAGAGATTTGAGGCCAAGTAGTGGGGAAGTTGCGCCAAACGCCAGGATATGGTAAAGGGCCAAATAAATTTTCTAATTCTATTACAACTAAAAGAAGTCTTGTCATTCATCAATCTACCTTAACTTCAGCTCCGATACAACAGAATAAATACGAAATTCGTTTGCGGAAAAGAGGCAGGATTCGGCCTGAACCTCCACCGTAGTCTCTCGACCTAAAGTCCCATTGGGAAGAGATCTGTGCTTGCACAAGTGGCTACGAGGCACCCGTAACAATTACACACCCTTCAGGCAACACTTGCGGTCCTTTGAAGGGCCGACACTACACTTGCACAACAATGTTCTAGACTCCGGTTTAGAGCCTCGTACTTACACTTGCGGTCCTTTTAAGGGCCGACACTACACTTGCACAACAGTGTTCTAGATTCCGGTTTAGAGCCCCATACTCCATTGCACTTTTGGGGTACATAGAGCTGTTGTGTGCCAGCTCTTCAGGATACATGCCCAAACAATCGCATCAGGGCAATAGGTTTATCGAGGTGCAGATCGCAAAGCGAAAACAGCAACATAAGACGGAAGAAGTAAGCGAACAAAAACAGCAACGACAGACCTGTGATACCAACACCCGTAATCGATCTCACCGCGTCCCCCGATATAACTTCACCTGAAGAAGCTACATTCGACAAAAAAACCAAGCGGCCCTTTTTAGGGCCCAAAAGAAATTGTAATTCAATTCGTTCGAAGCATATCAAACGGGTTATTTTCAGAACCGAGAAATAGGCTTCACCTACATCCTCGCCCTTAAGGCACGTGCTATCCTGCACCCGGCTCTTTTCAGGACCGATACACGTCATAGTAACTTTTACCGCCAAGCTGAGCTAGGCCATAATTTTTCATATTAAATTCATTACTTCGGAGCGGCAACAAGGCTATAAGACCTGCATCATTAGAATTGGGTATTTCAAAAAACACAGTTCATATAGTTTTGCAGAAGAACAAATTCCATCCCTTCAAAGCAGAACAGCATCAAAAATTTAATGAGGATGATCAAGATAGAAGAATTGAATATTGTGAAGAAATGATGATAGAAATTGAAAACGACCCTAATATAACCTATAAGATCTGTTTTAGTGACAAAGCGACTTTTTACCTGAATGGATCTATAAACCGGCAAAACTGCCGCTATTGGTCGGACAGTAATAAGTCATTGGCTTATTGAGGATGACACCCAGAATGTTTGGGCTGGTTTAATGGCGGATCAAGTTATTGGACCTTTTTCATAGAGGGAAATTTAAACCATGAAAGTTATTTAGACATGCTTTTTTTTTCTTTTTTTTTTAAGGCGAAAAACCTTTGGACATGCTGGCAAACCAAATTGTGCCTACAGTGTTTGAAATTGCACGAACACATGATTTTCTTCCTATATTCCTACAAGATGGAGCGCCATCACACTATACTGTTCCTGTTCGTCAGTAACTCAACGAACAGTACCCTGGAAGGTGGATTGGGCGGTGTGGGGTTTCAGAGTGGCCAGCTCGTTCTCCCGACATGACACCTCTTGACTTTTTCCTCTGGGGATAATTAACCCTTTATAGGGCAGAGTTTATATATTTTTCCCCTTGCAACGGTTAATAAAGTGATCACTTAACATAAGGTCTTAAATCGCTTGGATTGTTAGACAAAATCCAACTCTATAGTCATGGGCTGATTGATAGCTTCAGATAATAGCAATCCGTGGATTTTTTTGTAGTCTTATCTACTCCAAGAGTTGACAGCAGTGAGTAAACAAACAAAAAAGTGAAAAAATTCACGTTGAATATTGTCTATTAAGGCTGGTAATTGTGTACGCATTTAAGAAGAAATCATTTTTTATTACAGACATTAATTTTGCATTTAGAAAAAACGTAGAATTTATACAAATTTGTGTAAAATCCACCTCTATAGTCATGGGCTGATAGCTTCAGCCAATAGCAATCTGTGGATTTTTTGTAGTCTTATCTACTCCAAGAGTTGACAGCAGTAAGTAAACAAACAATAATAATTTTTTTAAAAAAATAAACCAACTTCAAAAAAACAAAAACAACAAAATGCTGAAACTAAAAAGTAAAAAATAATTAGTGTATTGAGCAAACGTAATTTATTCAAAGCCGATACAAACAAATTTTTGAAGAATGACAGAAAAACAACTTTCCCTAATTTACCTGACCGAAGACGGGTACAACAGCAATACAAAATTTGGTATGGAAAATATAAACATCTGTTCCTTATTTACACGACCGAAGCCGAGTACGACAGCTGTAATAAGTTTTCCTTATTTACTTGACCGAAGACGGGTACAGCAGCTATAAAAAAAATTGGTATGACAAATATAAATATCTGTTCCTTATTTACATGACCGAAGCCGGGTATGACAGCTATAATAAGTTTTCCTTATTTTACCTGACTGAAGCCGGGCACAACAGCTTTAAAAAGTTATAGTTATTTACCTGAACTAGCCTGGTACGACGGCTAAAAAAATGTGTTCCTTGTTAACCAAGCCGAATCCTGGTACGCCAGCTAAAAAAAGTTTCACTTATTTACCTGAACGAAGCCGGGTACGACAGCTGTAAAAAATTTTCCTTATTTACCTGACCAAAGTCGGGTACGACTGTTATACAAAAGTTTTACTTATTTACCTGAACTAAGGTGGTACGACAGCTATAAACCAGTAATATAGAGAAAAATTGAATGGATTCGTGTCGTGAGATATTTGTTACGATTCGTGACTTGAGATTTCATTCAGATACCCAAGCAAAAAAAAATGTCAATGGGTCAACAGAAGTTTTAACTTCAAAAAGATTTATCGAAATCGGTTCATTAATTCCGGAATATCGCTGAACAAACATAATAATTCGAACACGCAGCTGAACCGCTGACGTGAGTTGAGCAAATTTCCAAAATCAAGTTTATAGGCCCATGTTTTTAGGGTTTCAACCAACAATTAGGGAAATAGGTCTACTCACGACAGTGTTGAATAGCTGCAAAATGCTTCGTACGCCATTCCGCATATTGGGAGTATCTTCAATACACAAAGCATTGCGTGCTTCGCATGCCAACCCCATGGCAATTGCGGAATGTTTTTTGAGATATAAAACAAACAATATTGATGGTTTCAGGGGTTGTTTTAACCCTTAAACGTGAAATATTTTAAAATCCTTTCTTAGTGCGCCTGTAGCACCAATGAGTAATAAAATTTGTGTACAAATTCCACGTTCCTAAGCCGTTTGGATTTTCAGATATAAAACAAATAATATTTATGGTTTTAGGGGTTGTTTCGACCCTTAAACACTAAATATTTAAAAATTCTTTCTTAGTGCAAATCTAAGACATGTGAACAATATGTGTACCAAATTCCACATTCCTAGGCCATATGGTTTTTGAGATATAAAACAAACAATATTGATGGTTTCAGGGGTTGTTTCAACCCTTAAACGTGAAATATTTTAAAATCCTTTCTTAGTGCGCCTCTAGCACCTATGAGTATTACAATTTTTGTACCAAATTCCACGTTCCTAGGCCGTTTGGTTTTTGAGATATAAAACAAACAATATTTATGGTTTTAGGGGTTGTTTTGACCCTTAACACTAAATATTTAAAAATGCTTTCTTAGTGCAAATCTAAGACATGTGAGCAATATGTGTACCAAATGCCACATTCATAGACCATATGGTTTTTGAGATATAAAACAAACAATATTTATGGTTTTAGGGGTTGTTTCAACCCTTAAACGCGAAATATTTCAAACTTCTTTCTAATTTCAAATCTAAGGCCTATGTGTACCAAATTCGACGTTCCTAGGCCATATGGTTTTTGAGATATAATACAAACAATATTGATTGTTTCAGGGGTTGTTACAACCCTTAAACGTGAAATATTTTAAAATCCTTTCTTAGTGCGCCTCTAGCACCTATGAGTAATACAATTTGTGAACCAAATTTCACGTTCCTAGGCCGTTTGGTTTTTGAGATATAAAACAAACAATATTTGAGCCCGTGAGAGCCAAAGTGGTATAAGTCAACTTTTTTTAAATTTTGAGTTATTGGTACTACTGAGCAGGATTTGGTCCAAACTATTTATGGGAAAAGTGATCTTAGTCAGATGACGTCATTTAAAGCCTATACAGAGGGTGTCTGTTTTGGCTATCAACGAATAACTGTCTCCGTTGAGAGCATTAGTGGTATAAGTCAGACTTGTACCACTTTGGCAGAGGGGTCAGTCCATATGAAATCAACACATGAAGTATTTTTTTTCAACCCGACCTCTTCAGAACTTCATGAAATTTTGTACACTTATTCTAGTCCATAAAGTAAGGTTATTTCCAAAATTTCAATTTTTTTTGTCAAGTATATTTTGAGATATAAAATTACAAAGTATGGAAAAAAACGCTAATTTCGGTAAACGTCAATACCTTTAAATTGGATTTTCTCAGCTCCTAATTGAGATAGACACTTGAAATTTGTGCCAAATTAAGGTCTAGCTTTAATTTGATATGTAACACAACTAGTTTTGTAAAATCTTCATTTTTCCCCTAAACAATCTTTTTTTCAAAATGCGATTTTCAAAAAAGCTACCTTTTTAAAAATTTGAAAAAAATGTATGTTGTTTATTAATGTCTTTGTTAAATAAATGCAAAATTTCATCTTAGCAATCTAAGTAGTTTTTTAGTTGCAATCAAATTAGTATGAGTATGTCGTCTGTATTTTTCACTTTTTCCCAGCCTATCACACTAAAATAAAGGTTATGGCAATTCAAATTAAATTAATATGTGGAGTACTTCAATAGTAAATGAATTAACTAATTTAGTTAATTAAAAAAAAAACTATTACCTTATTGATAGCCTTTTACTCAATTTGGAGATTTATTGTTTTGAATATCATATTTACATGAATAAAAAAAAATATAATAAGGTAAAATAATTAATTGAAGTAAGGCTACAATTATAAATTTTACATACCAACAACAAAGTATAGTTAATTATGTTAAGCACAATCAATTTCTACTGATAAACAAACAAGTAACTACTTGCACACTTTCTGTGGTGAATCCAATGTCATACAGGATTGCTAGAATGTTTCAAGTTGTAACTTGAATGTAATACCCACCATTACTCTAGTGCTTGTTCAGTCAGTTTTATGGTGACTGTCAAAAAGTGAACTTGTGTATTTGTATCATTTGTAAGTAAAAATAAAAGGCTTTAAACAGTGTTATAGAATATTTAAAGTTTAATAAACATTTAATAAATATTTGTAGAATTATATTTTTAAAAACAATTTTTATTTTATTTTTTAAAATTACAAGTAAATAAGTGTAAAAAATTGGTGTTTTATGAGGTATTTGTGCGCTATATAATAAGTTTCCCTGTGATTTGAAAAATATGGTTTTAATTTTCTGATCAGTGTTTAATTTTAATATACTACATACAAATTTGAATTACAAATAATTAAAATTTGAAATGACTAGTATGAATAGCAATATACCAGTATCGAAAAAAATTTACTGCTGTAATCCTTTTTCCATCAGAGGACATAACAAAGTAAAAAAAAATTTGCAATATGTTCAGGAATGGATGATTAATACTGTACAATCTGAGAAGATAGTTGTTAGTTACAAAATTTGTTCTTCTTGCCGTTATAAACTACTGAAAAAAGATAATGAAAACGAACCTGATTCAAACACTGAGAGTGATCCAGAAGATAATGCTGCTCTTGATAATGCTTTATGTTCATTAAATGACAGTTTGCAGTTTGTAGGAGAATCTACTGTCAAATCTAAAAGATTAAATGAAAAATTTTACCCTAAAAAAAACTTATGAAAATTGATAATACCTTAAGAAAGGTATTAGGTGTTGAATCAGAAGAAGGAATTGAGCCTGAAAAGTCAGATGAATCTGAAATAATTGCTCAGCTAAAAAATAAATTTAAAAATACAATAAAGAAAAGTGAAAAAATTCAGATCCTGACCGTTTTACCTGAAAGCTGGTCCATACGAAAAATTCAAGAAGAATTTGGAGCCACGAATTTTATGGTCAGAAAAGCAAAAAAGCTAGTAAAAGATAAAGGTATTCTTAGCACACCAAACCCTCGACCAGGTAAAACAATCAAAGATGACACGGTGGATATTGTCAAGAGCTTTTACAACGATGACAATATTAGCAGGTGCTTACCAGGAAAAAAAGACTGCAAAACTATAAACTTACTTGGAATGAAAACTAAAGTTCAAAAGCGGCTTCTTCTCTGTAATTTAAAAGAAGCTTTTGCATTATTTAAAGAAAAGTATCCTGAGTTAAAAATTGGAATCTCCAAATTTTGTGAGCTTAGACCCAAAAACATTATCCTAGCAGGTGCCAGTGGAAGTCATAATGTTTGCATTTGTGCCATCCATCAAAATGTTAAGCTAATGCTTATTGGAGCCAAAATGAAAGAGCTGAGTGTTGATGAAGACTTTGATTTATCATCGTACAAACATTGTCTTTCATGGATGATTTGTAATCCTCCACTGCCTAGCTGTTTTGAACTAAAATGTGAGAACTGCCAAGGAACATCTAGACTGAAAGAAGAGATAGTCAGAATGCTCGATGAAAATGGAATTGATGAGATTATTTACAAAAAATGGATAACTACGGACCGTTCCACATTAGAGACATTGATAAAATCAAGCAATGAGTTTATAGAAGAACTAATGAACAAATTGTTGGTCCTCCTTACCCACTCGTTTATTGCTAAAGAGCAAAGTAAATTTCTTGGTGAACTGAAAAGTGAACTTAAAGGGGGTGAATTTGTGGTAATTTGTGACTTTTCGGAGAACTATAGCTTTGTTTTGCAGGATGAGGTCCAAGGGTTCCACTGGAACAATCTACAGGCTACCATCCATCCTATAATTGCGTACTACAAGGATGATACAAATCTATTAAAGCATAAGAGTATTGTTGTCATATCAGAATGACTTACCCATGACACTGTTGCAGTGCATTTGTTTCAAAGAAAATGCATTGAGTTATAGAAGGAATTATTTTATGAAAAGCCAAAAAAAATGTATTATTTCTCAGATAGGTGCGCAGCCCAGTACAAAAATAAAAAGAATTTTATAAATTTGTGCCACCATAAAAAGGACTTTGACATTGATGCGGAGTGGCATTTTTTCGCGACCTCTCATGGGAAAGGCCCATCTGATGGATTGGGTGGTACTGTAAAGAGGTTAGCTTCACAAGCTAGTCTACAGAGGCCTTTTGAGGATCAAATTCTTACGCCCTTCCAACTTTACGATTGGTGCAAAAAAAATATAAAAACTTGTCATTTCATTTTCGTTAAACAAGAAGAACATGTCGAGGAAGAAAAGATTTTAGAAGAAAGATTTTCTATTTGTCAAACAATTGTCGGCACTCTAAAAAAACATTGCTACATACCTCAAAGCAATTTCCAATTAAAAACCAAAACGTTCTCCGACAGCAGTGAAAGTATCATAGACAAAGTTGTCAGTTCAGTGGACGATGTTCCACTAGAAAATATCAGTGGTTTTGTGGCTTGTTTATATGACAGTAAATGGTATGTGGGGTGTGTGCTTAGTGTATTTGAAGACAGAAATGAAGTACAGATAAGTTTTTTGCAACCACATGGACCTTCACCATCCTTCACATTTCCACCAAGGGCTGATATTTTGTTCGTTCCCATATATGATGTCCTTGCAAAGATTGATGTTTCAACTGCCACAGGGAGAACATATCAACTTAAAAAAAAGGATGAACAGCGAATCACTGCCAAGTTTTCAGCAGTTGTGAAAACTATCAACAATTAAAAGGTACATTTTTCAACTAATGTAATGTAATGTAGGTGTAAATAAGGTGTGTTTTACTATAGAGTGTTTTATCATTCAGTAGCTCCACAGTAAATCTCCATATTGATAAAAATGCTATCAATTAGGTAACAGTTTTTTTAACTAACTAGTTAATTGATCATTTTTTATTGAAGTACTCCACATATTAATTTAGTTTGGATTGTCATTACCTTTATTCTGGTGTGATAGGCTGGGAAAAAGTGAAAAATACAGACAACATACTCATACTAATTAGATTGTAACTAAAAAACTACTTAGATTGCTAAGATTAAATTTTGCATTTATTTAACAAAGACATTAATAAACAACATACATTTTTTTCAAATTTTTAAAAAGATAGCTTTTTTGAAAATCGCATTTTGAAAAAAAGATTGTTTTGGGGGAAAATGAAGATTTTACAAAATTAGTTGTGTTACATATCAAATTAAAGCTTATTAAAAACCCCTTAATTTGGCACCAAATTTCAAGTCTCTATCTCAATTAGGAGCTGAGAAAATCCGATTTAAAGGTATTGACGTTTACCGAAATTAGCGTTTTTTTCCACACTTTGTAATTTTATATCTCAAAATATACTTAACAAAAAAAAAATTGAAATTTTGGAAATAACCTTACTTTATGGACTAGAATAAGTGTACAAAATTTCATGAAGTTCTGAAGAGGTCGGGTTGAGGGCTGTGTTGATCTGATATGGACTGACCCAGCTACTGGAGTGACTTATACCACTTTGCCTCTCACAGTCTGCCGCTTATCCATTGTGTAGCTGTTGTGAAAGTGCGTTTCTCTCTCTGAAAAATTTGGTTATTTGATGGAATTAATAAGAAAATGACTACACATGATGATTATAGAATGGAAGATAGTGACGATGATGTTAGTGATCCATCTATTTTGGCTTTTTCTGGATCTGAATATATACCTACTGAAACTGATGAAGGTAAGTGAGGTTATGTTATTTTCTGTAACAACCAATTGAATTATAGACTAATTATTTGTTATTATTTTTACTTTCTCCCTTTATAGGTAGTATAAGAGAAAGTTATGTGACTGTAAAAAAAGTAAGTTTGGTAAAAACAACTTTAATGTTCTTCAACATCCCCTGAGTAAAAAAATGTGATTTTTACAATGCTGTCTATGTGTGTGTATGAGTCATTTTTTTAAACCATTGTAAATTTACATTTCTTGAGCTATCACAATGAACCCAAGAATTTAGGTAAGTTTGGTAAAAAACAACTTTAATGTTCTTCAACATATTGATATGAAACTCACTTTCAACTTGTATTTTGGCAGGATGATTACATAACATAAGTAAACAAAATTAGTTTTAAGAAACCATGGTCAATGAGAGAAAGTTTGTGCCAATTTCTTAGTGTCGTTTATTTTACTATCTAATAAATAAATCAAATAACATTCTATTGTTTTTTCATTTATTAGGTTTGAAGCTACATTTACAGTTTAAGTTATGTCAGCATTATTATAGTTTTTTTTTTTCAGATAGTGAAGTGTCCGACAGTGACACCCCTGTTGGAGCTAATGACAACCAGAATAACGATGATGAAAATGGTGAAGAAAATACAGGAGAAGATGGGACTCTCAATACGACTCTAGTGCATAAGAAAACAAGGCCTAAAAAAACAACCCGTAAGCGGATAAGAGGACACAGTTCTAAAGAGAAAAGAAAAAGGTGTAGAAATTCTGGTGAGGAGTACACAACCAAAAAAGGTAAGAAGGTTGAAAAGAAAAAGTTTGAAAACATTCCATGCTCTTGTAAATTAAAATGCCACGAAAAAATACGTAAAGAAAACAGACAAAAACTATTTGAAACCTTTTATAAAACAGGC
>JAGFPH010017990.1:0-13376 GCA_018207615.1 Philaenus spumarius | reverse complement strand
ATAACACTATTCTCACTCATATACGTTTAATTACCAAACGCGTTTTAACGACAAAGTCGTCATCCTCAGTGGTATATGAGCTACAACTTACAGATTATAACTGTAAGTTGTAGCTCATATACCACTGAGGATGACGACTTGAACGCGTTGAAACGCGTTTGGTAATTAAACGTATTTGAGTGAGAATAGTGTTATTTTTATTTTTTTTTAACATAAATTCCTTCTCACCCGTCAAGCTCAAAGTGTATTTTATAAAAATGAATATCATGCTTTGATGTTATGATAACAATATCATTTTCCAGAACTTTCATTGTCCATTACATTGAAACGAAGCAAGACACTATGCTCTAGTTTGTGCCATTCTCTTACTCTTTTAATAAGCTTTTCAATGGTGTATTACATTACCTACCTTTATATTTAAAATTTTTAAACCCCCCACAAGCCCCCCAAAATCATAAAGGTTCAGATATGTAAAAAAATTGTCCTGTTAAGCATCACAAGCTGCTTTGATGTTATGATAACAATCTCATTTTTCAGAACTTGCATTGTCCATTACTTTGAAACGAAGCAAGATACTAAGTTCTAGTTTGCGCCATTCTGTTTTCCTTTTAATAAGCTTTTCAATGGTGTATTACCTATTTTTATTGAAATTTTTAAAACCCCCCCCCTCAACCCCCCAAAACCCTAAAAGTTCGACTATTTCAAAAAAAGTGTCCTGTTATGCAACACAAGATTTGTACTAAGTTTTGTTTTCAATAACTTATTTTCAATAACAAAAATAATAAAGGGGGTTAAAGGGATTTTACGAACACTCTGTATATACTGAACAATCTAACCAATAACAATTCCATGGCAGGAATAAGGTCTTTTTGGTGGAGAACAGTGAAAGAATGAGATGGTGATAAAACAAAAAAACTACCACTCAGCATGAAAAAAAACATATTTTTATTACTATTTTTTTACGAGTTGGTTTCGCCATGTATATAAAAATCTCTAAAACCACAGAATTTTTGAACATTTTGTTGAACTATTCTCTGAAATAGAATAATTAAATGGGATTTTAGCATGTTTTGTGCAGAAAAACTGGAATAAAAGAAATCTTTCATATAGGCCTACCACTTAAAATGTTAGATATTTGGAAATAAGGAGCAAAAGTTGGGTGGGTTATAATCTAAAGTAATTTATTGTATAAGTGGTGCTAACGTAAATTTACTCTAAAACAATTTGTAATAATACTGTATATTTTGATTCTAGGAAGAATATGCACAATAAGTTATTAATATTCCACAAACCCGTAACTATTTCATATGAAGTATTTGTAATACATCCTTCATTTCATTTAAATTTGTAACCAATGTTTCCTTTTATTCCTAAAGTATATGATGGGTTCCTAGATTAATTAAATATCGGTAAACTTGCATAATTGATGCATACTTAAACTATATAACTGAATTTTAAATGAACATATATTTCTTTAAAACTATTCATATAGGTATTGCATTATTTAACAAACTAAGTCAAATTTATTACTTATAGGCAACCATTTTTGACATAGTTAAAACATAAAAATACTTTCTTAACTTCGATTAAAAAGTTTAACGCTCTAATTGGAGTAATGGTTGAGGTTTGTGAATAACTTGTGTAATTTATAATATATTGCGCACATTCAAATAATGGAAGCAAGCAACTCCCTCATCTAAGGAATTGACAAGAACGGTTGGACTGAACCCTTAGTTAGAAAAGGTGCACTTCACGGCAACATGAGATGTGTTAAATCTGGCAACATTGTCGCCCCCGACTGAAGGCATAACAATAAATGTTGTAGTCTAAAAAAAATAATATTTTTGAAGCCACATAAGCACCTGACCCAGACTAAGGAGAATATATAAAACCGCCGTAAATATTACAACAGAGAAACTTTACTTGGTTAACAAACAAAAGGGATGGGCATGGGAGACCTCAGGTTATAGTGAAGACAATGGTTTTAACAAGGGCGAGTTTGACATGTATTCTACCTGATCATTTAGTTTTAGGTGGTTTTAACCTAAAGGAAATAACAATTGGATTGAACTAGTACAATATTTCTGACTTTGAAAGTGATAATTTATAAATACAAATGCTCCAAGTTCCCTTCCAAACCGTTTATTAAAACATTTATTGAGGTTATATAAAATATATAGTTAAATTAATTTTTAAATATTATTTTTCTTTTTAACTTTTAAAGACGCTGATCACTACAAACGTAGGTAGTAGGGGGAAATGATCAGGTGTTAAAAAAAACGTATTTAAAGTCAGTCAAACTAGAGCCGATATCAATTATCAAACTATCGTTTAGCTTGAGAAATGAATTTTAAGCCAGTATCATGTAAATTAACAAACCGGAATCTATTTAATTTGTGCGTATGCAATCCTAACAGCTTTAACGCCAAATGAAGATGATATATTTTTAAAGGCAGGAAAAGGTAAGGTTACGCACAAGGTATACATCAAAAAGCATTGTATTCAGTTTAAAGAATGACATAAAATAACATTAAATATTCGTGAAAACGCAAACTGTTCGATACAATCTCTGCTTTTATCACTGAGGAGATAATTTATTTGCAAATAATAGTCCAGAGTTACAAAACTTTTTGAGAAGTAATTAAGATAATTGTCAGTACCTTTGTACCAAATATGGCCATAACCTCTAAAATAATGTATCGGATCTTACTTGAAAGATGTTTTAGAAAACTATTTCAAACTCTGTATAAATGTTTAAAAACGGAGAGCACAATTTTAAACTGTTCACAGAACACAAATAAATACTTTATTTGTACGTGTGCTAAATTTCATTTTAATTTATTATTAAATTTAAAAGAAAAATACATTTAACTGACAGCGCGCAAAGCGCTAAATGTATAAATAAGCAACATTATGAAAAACTAAAAACCGACAACTGAAAGATGACACTTACATCATTCGAATCTTACTGTGGCAAAGACATGCATAAAAATATAAATTATGTGTGTATGTTGCCGGTAAGGCAGGTAAAATAAATTAAACATAATTTTCGGTTATTCCTAGACTGATGAAGCAACACATATTTCTTGAATGTAAATATTTATTCATTACGATAGCAACAAATTGAATAAAATAACAGATAAAACAGTTGATTCGGATGTCCAGCTTAGTGAAAAATAATATTTAAATTTAGGCCTAGACTGAACCAACTCATGTTTCAACACACACAAATAACCAATCTTGAGTTAAGGAATTTAAAAATAAGAAACCACTATGTTACATTCTAATTAAAAATAAATAAGACGTATTAGAATTTAATAGTAGGCCTATTTATATAAAATAATCTGTTTGCATGTGCTTCTACATGAGTCACCGAGGGGGTTGACGAGTGAAGCGAGCAGGGGGCGGAGCCCTCTAGTAGGCCTATCTAATAAATTTATAACTAATAACTACGTTATTATTTAGTTGAAGCTCATATCTTTACTGAAGATGACGACTTTGTCGTTGAAACGTGTTTGACAAATAAACGTATTTTTGTGAGGATTGTGTTCTGTATTTTATTTTTAATTTTACTTTTATAAACAATACCGGTACTTTACTTTCAAAAGTGTTTGAATTTTATTGATTTTCTAATAAACTGTTTAAATAACTGTATTTATTTGTTTATAATATTGCAATGTTTAGTTTATTTCTCTTAGCCACCAAAATCATAAATACTATTTGACATGTGCGAATATTTCACAAGTTAGGAGCAGACCTACACCAATGAATACAAATTCTGTATTCATAGCCTACACTTACCTAATTTTAATAAGTTGATTTAATTGAGTTAATTACGTTTATTTATTTACGATGGATTATAAATAACAGTTTTCATTATAGAATTTTAGTTTGTATACAATCTAACAGCAGTCATGCTAGTTAAACAGATTGTTAATAGATGTTTCATTAGGAACCATATAAAGTATATTATAAAAGAGTTTTTAATCAATTTTTGTAAGGAAAACATGAATTTTAAGCTGTTTGTCTAATTTCGTGAATAGAGGGGAACAAAAGCTTAAAATGAAGTTTAAATAATTAATTTTGATGGATAATTAAGGAAGATATCGCTTAGCGACAATAAACACCTTTGAGAAAAAATATCTGTATTAAGGATACTACGAGAAATTAAACTGTACAATTTTTGTATGCTCAAATTGTTGGATAGTTGTGTTTACTGCCCTGGTCTGAAATTAGTTAATGTTAATAGACATGTTAATTTCCTGGTTTCCAACAAGAACCAGCTTTCCAATAATGAGCTGCATTTTGCTATACAAAAAGGCCTTGAAACAGCTAAAAATGGTTAACTTATATGCTATTATTTGTAGTCAATAAATATTAAACGTAAAGGAGAAAAAACATATTGTTAATAATTTCTTAGTAGAAAAGAGGCAAACATGTTGTTAACTCCGTCGGCTCTCTGATAGTACAATAAATCTTTTATGGGTTGACAAGTGCATAAAAGAAAGGTTTCTAGTCTAGCAATATTCAAGTGGAGTGTGCAACTTGCGTGAAAATCTCGCCGTTTGTCTCCCTCCTCATCTAGAAGCTTTAGTGTGGATTTCATAAATTGAAAAAATGTTAATTTTGATGTTACATACCGAATGCGGGCAATTTTACTAACATATGTATGCAATCTAATATGGATCAGACATCGGAAACACAGTCTCCCCGTTTGACATTGTGTGAGTGTGCCTCGCCATTTGGTACGTCCTACAAGTATGTGTGTGTGGGTGTGTGTGTTTGTGTGTGCGTGTGTGTGTGTGTGTGTGTGTGTGTGTGTGTGTGTGTGTGTCTGTGTGTCTGTGTGGATGTTATCAGACCTAGAGCCTTAACCAGTCTTCCGATTTTGATGAAATTTGGTATGGAGGTACTAATCCACGGTATCTCCAGGCATTTTTTCATTTTTGTGAATTTTTTATTTTTAAGGGTAATTTTCCCATAAAAACCCTTAAAATAACTGAAAAAACAACTTTTCTCATAAACGGCTCTAACGATTTTGATTAAAATTTTATAGTTTATTAGGGACCTAAAGTACTATAAACTGTAAAATTTTAATCAAAATCGTTCGAGCCGTTTTTGAGAAAAGTTGGTTTTTCCGTTATTTTATGGATTTTTATGGGAAAACAACTTTAATACAAAATCACCTCTCCTACCCCACCCTACAAGTCACCGTGAATCTGTTTAATAATTTAAATATGTTTGTGAGAAAGTATGTGCCAGTTCCTGGTACCGTTTATTTAATTTGTATGTTGTGACTTGATAAAACATGCCATTTCAAGCATCTTTTAAAATAGATTTACATTTTTAGAACCTATCCTTATGTAGTTACAGCTTATCAAAAATAGAACAAAAAATGACAAGTCCAATTGACTAAAAACAAAAAAATAATTGCGTCCTTAAGACCACACGCGAGAAGTGTAAAATTCTTTGGCGATATCTAAAAAAGTTAATATTTTTATATAATAATGCATCAGAAATACACAAAATTAAAATTAAACACTGAAATAATTTTAGGTTAGTCCTAAACAGAAGAACCAACTCATGTTTCATGAATGTATTTGGTATTGAATGTATTTGGTGTAACCAAAGCAACCAATAAAATAAAATAACAGATTAAGGGTCTGCTCCAGTAAACGAGAAATCCACCGGAACGCAAGCGCCTCTCACTATATCCCTATCTAAACAGTGCAATTTTTTGCGCTGACATTGCCTTATTTTAAACCATTTTATAAGTCTATCTTTTGTAATTGAGTGTTGAAAAAAAAGCTGAATATTCTTGATAAAATTTCGGATCCTTCTTGCAAATTATTTTTTGTTATTAATTTCTTATTGTGTTAGGAAAAAATTCAAACTTTGTACTTACAAAATGTCAAAATCAAAAGCATTTAAAAAAAAAATATACATTGCAAGACGGATGCGTATTGTGACTGTGCTTAAAATGAGACCTTGCAAACAATTTTATGATAAAAAATAACCGAAATAAATGGTTCGAAATTTAACATTGCTCTTATGGGATAAAAATCCAAAATGGCTGCCACTACAGCAGACCCTTAAGCCTATGACGTAGGACAATCTGTTATACTTACATGTACCCAACTCTAATGCGCTAAACTACCATCGAGTTCGTGGCCTAACCGGTTAAGGCGTAAGTCTACGGTGATGGACTCCGCTGTTCGAATCTCGATAGGACCTAACCTTTTTTCAGATGGAATAGAGCGTCTCATAAAATGCGTGACGGTAAAATCAAATTCACTGCCAGCAAACATAGCGCCAAAGTGCGCCTACAGAAGTTTAAACTTCAAAAAGTTACAAAAAAGCAAAGGATACAACAGTTTCAAAAGAAAGATTAAAATCCACAAACTGAATAAAATACCCTATATGGGTTTCTATATTTAGTTGGCCGCTGTATTGTAAAATGGCGGCCTTAAAAAATATATATAAGAGGTGTCCAGGTATATCATAAGTAGGTAGGGCTACCCCAGAGGTAATCTAGTTGAATCAATTTGGGATTTATTTCTTTTAGGAGATTAGGTAGTATTAGTTCAATACTATTTCCAGGCTTTAATAGATAAGTTATTCTAAAAATAAAATAAACGGTATCAGTTAACTGACACAAACTTTCTCCCAACTTACCGTAGTCAAAATAATATTGTTTTTAATTATTTTATTTTTTACTACTTTTTAGAACAAAACAAAAAAATAATATTCTACCTACGTCAATCGTATAAAAAAATTATTGTCCCAGGCGGGATTCGATCGCGCGACCTTTGAATTACTGGCCGTGCTCGCTACCGTGGTGCTACCCCGTGCGGCAGCCGCCGCGATGCTAGATTGACAACACAAACTTGTTTATTTTTAAACATTTCCTCATAATTATAAAACGCCGAAGTTTTGATAAAAGCGGGTGGTGTCATTTTGTTTGGCATCTTAAGCACTATAAATACTGAAAATTTGATCAAAATCGTTAGAGCCGTTTTTGAGAAATTTGCATTTTTGTCGTTTTTTATGGGTTTTTAGGGGTAAATTACCCTTAAAAATTAAAAATTCCAAAAAATGAAAAAAAACGCCTGGAGATATTAGGGTTTAGTACCTAAATACCAAATTTCATGAAAATCGGACCAATAGTGTCCTCTCTGGTCGTGTATACATACACACAGACTGACGGACAGACACCACTCTAAAAACACTTTTTTGGGTTCAGGGAGCACCAAAACAAAAATTTCCACTAAAAATATTTTTGGGTTCAGGGAGCACCAACGCAGATAATTGCACTAAACAATTTTTGGGGGTTCTGGGAGCACCAAAACAGATAATTCAACTGAAAATTCAAATTCGAACATTTGTACGAAAACAATACTTTCTCCATATACTACGTGTAGGGTGGAGAAAGTAAAAACAAAAACAAAACAAAATAATAAATAAATACTATAAACACAATCAATGATCAAATACAATAAGTATGTATAAAAAATAAGATATTCTTAATAATAGGCTATTGAATAGTAGTCTAAGTATAGTTCAAGTAAATAACACTAATTTCATTGCATTAATATTATTTTAATTATTAGCCTACTTAATTTAATTTAAATATTACACACCTTCAACATAAATTTATTTAAAAAATTTACCTCAAACACTGCATTTACTTTATATACAAACCTTGAACTAATATCGATATTGTTTTATTTATTCAAATCATAGGTGTTCCTCTTGGAGACTTTAACTAGTGGTCAGAAAGGAATTCGTATATACATTTTCGTAGAGAACAAATTAATTTTAATAGTAAAGGGACAACTTACTATCAGAAAATCTACTACGAATTTAGTTAGTAGAAAATCATTGTTGGTTTTCGAAAAATTATTGGTTCTAAAATAAATCGCAGTGGTAAAATCAGCACTATCTTCTGACCCACTTAATTGGGCAGGTAGTTCAGATCTGTTAATATGATTATAATTTTGTTGAAAAGGATAAATTGTGTAGTTGTTGCGGAATATAAAACTAATTAAAATTATTAATTAATTGAATCAACGAATTCGTGTCAACAAGGATTTAGTATCACAGAACAAATACATACTGTTCTACCTAGACATTTTCAGGGAATAAGATTTGTTTTGGAATCTATACATAATTAATTTGCTAGGGGTTATTTTGTGAGTAGAACTCCTCCTAGAGTTTTTAACCGATTTTGATGTTTTTGGTGTCATTTTACAGAGCTCACTCTGAAGTTGTGCTTCCCTTAAAATGAGCTCAATGTATGTTAAGGGCTTCGCCCCAGTGGCCCTCAAAGTTGCCATGTTAATCTTATGGAAGGTCAATCTTAAGGAAGAAGAAGAAAGATTTCTTTTGATTTTATCAGGGGCACAAAAAACAGCTGTTCGTATGAAAAGCTTAAAACAGCTGATTTTGATCAACAACTGATTTGGATCAAAAACTGAATATAATTTTAGGTTAGGTAAATCAAGCAATAGCGAAGCATTGCCATGTCCACTAGTTAATATTTTATTCCACGAAGAACTGTGTATTATTTATTAACTATGTATATGTAATACATAATATATTCTGAACGATAATGCACAACAAATAATTTAGTTAAATTATTTTAAACTAGGGGAAACCCCTGCGTGCTCCGCACGCCAACCCCGTTGGAACCTTCTATACAAATCATGTTATGTTTTATTTATAATAAAGGTGTTTTCTTTATAATTAATAATAAGTACCTGGAGACCGAGCTAAAGCTCGATTATAAGCAGGGCTATGATTTCAATAGTAAATATTGGATTTTTGAGTTTTGAGGTTAGGCCTATAACATTAAACAACTAAATAAAGGGTATATACAACATTAGGCTTACCGGTAATAAAAATACAGTTTAAAGGATTAACCACAATCTCAACGCTATGCCTCAGAAATAAGTCAGGCCTAAATTAAAGTATTATTTCAATATCGATTTATTCCTAGGGCCTAGTTCGCTCACGTCAATAACTACTATTATTGCAAATTTCCGTGAACACCGTTTAGGTTAGGCCTATAACATTAAACAACTAAATAAAGGGTATGTTTATTATGTATTCGTTGCCATGGTAACTATAAATAGATATAACATTAGGCTTACCTCTAATAAAATATACAGTTTAAAAGAAAGCAGATGATTATTGTAATGGCATTGAAAACATTTGCATCAGCTGTGCTTTGTATTGTTTAAAATGGACAAATTTCACTTTTTAATTTAATAAAAAGACGTAGAAAACTAATTTTCCCAGACTGGTGACCATTTCCAATCGATTTCTCGTGGCCAAAAGCCTAATATAAAATCAAAAAATCAAAAATCCTTAGACGGAGATTCCAGATCCATTTAGCAGACAAACAATTATCTCTCGCTTTAGAAGATAAGATTAAAAAGCTAAGAAGGTAATAAATAATGTTAAATATTAAAATCAAATTATTTCGTACATTTTGTAACAGCAGTTATAATTTAGGTTAAAAGAACCAGCAAGGCTCAGGTCTAACACTTTAATAAAAACCTAATCCAAAAGTTAGAAATACAAAGAATTCCTTCAAAGTTTTGAATCTGCTGTTAATGGAAATATTAGGGCAAACAGCTGTTTTATATGTTATTTTAATTGGTTGCTATGGTAATAAATGTAAATACATGTGTTGGTTCATCAGTCTAGGCATAACCTAAGAAATTTTTCCAATTAAATTTACAAATATTGAAATAACAAATGTTTTTATCAAAATCAATTATAGCCTATTTTACTCAGGGATAGTGTAGCTTGTATTAGTACAAATATGTTTTCAATCGATTCAATAGTTCCAGAGATTACCCTCCTACATACAAACAAACAAATTTTACCTCTTTATAATATTAGTATTGATGTATTATTAATGAATTTAGAGGTTTTATCTAATTATAATGTATAACATTACTAAGCTAATTTTATAAACGATAAACCAATTTGAAATTTTGTAAAAATATATTCAAAGGAGAAAAAATATTTACTAGTTGTTCATAAACAATAACAAATTTTGATATTTTACCAAATTTTTAAAACTGGTGTTTATGTAAGATTACTAAGCTGGTTTTTAAAACATGTATACATTTTAGAAATAAATGTATGAATTATATACAGTCAAATACAAAAGTTGTAATATTTGATATTTACCAATTGATATTAGAAGACACGTATTTTGTTCTTTAAAATGCAAAATTTAAATAAATTAAGTGAAAATAATAATAGTTATTTTTGTTACAAAACCAAAATAGAGTCAACAAAAACTCCAGTTCTAATACCAATACAGTAAAATGAAAACACGGATTATACAATTCTCACCTTCATGTCCGGCAGTTAAAACCAACAGCGTTGCCAACACTACAACATTGAACATTCGCATATTTAACCTTGAAACCACACACTTAATGTATCCACAACAACAGGTAGAAGTCCTGATACTAAATGATAGAGTGTTGTTTCTGTTCGACGTTTTATAAAAACCAGCTCCCCAGAGATGACACACTGGGAAAGGTGGATAATTACTGCAACATTACCCGTTCCTAAGCATTAATCATTATCAATGGATACAATAACTGGTCATGTGGGGTTTTTCGAATTGTTTTACGGAATTCAAACCAATCACGGTTGGGCATTTTGAACTAATGGGGATTCCGGGAGTGTTCTTCAGCGCGACTTTCCACTAGAGATTCAAATTTTTAGAATTCCTAGCTCGGACTGAAAAGTTATTTATTTTTGCAAACATTAGTTAAATTAATAGACTGTCTGGTTATACATTGCTTGTGTATTTGGAGGAATCTTTTGAATGGTTTTAAGAACATTAATACAGGATGAGAACAAAAACTCGTATCTATAAAAAAACATCTGGTATGCACATCACACAACTTTCCTTACCAAAATAGATGCTGTATCAATTACCAAATTTTTCGAGCGAGAGATTGATGATACCATTTTCGAGTTAATAGGAGTATCCGTTTCGAAGAAAGCGGTACTAACTTCAAAACGGTTAATCCCACGGACCTGATTTTGGTCTCAATCGATTTCTCACCCCCAAAAATGTCAAGGTCGATACCAAACACGGCTAGTTTAAAAAAAGTCATTTTTGCCCCCAAAAAGGGCGTTTTTGGGGTCAATTTTTGAAAAAATGGAAAAAGCTGAGTGGGGTATCTTTTTTGACATTCTTTTGGACGCTGAATCGAATGAGACCATTTTCAAGTCGATAGGACCAGCCATTTCGGAGATACAAACAAAATAACTTGCGTTTTTGTAATAACTTTTTTCAACGAATTTTTAAGGGTATATAGCGTGCATAGCGTGTTAAGGGGCTCTGAGTAGAGTATGTTAGCAAAGTTTAATCAAAATCGTTAGAGGGGTTTTGGAGTAAATACCAAAAATGTGCTAAAAACTGGTCCCACGGTAAAACACCACCTCCGATTTGCTTCAAATTTACATGGGTTTAATTTTTTACGTGTTTGAAGATATCCTGTAAATTTCAGTTCGATCCGTCCAGCCGTTTGCCCTGTGCACTCCGGACACACACACACACACACGCACACACACCTACTGGTATTCACCCAATTGTGGAACTTGGTCGATTGTGGCATCATTGAAGTTACGTATACCACAGTATAGTCTGAAACCTAAGAATAATGATTCTTTAGACCGTTTTTTCAAACACTCCAAATTTTCGCCTAACACAGCCAAAAGAAAATTGTGACAACATGTGCCACAATTGGTGATATATGAAATAATTAGTGTATGATGCTACAAATGCTGTATTAAACCTCTAACGTGTGTTACGCCCGCAGGTACTTTTCTTGCGCTGTTGCCAACTTGTGCTGCCGACCCTTTTCATTCATGCATTGTTCTTGTTTCTATTTCTTAGATTCTTTCACCACTTCTAGCCTGGCTCACTATTCACTTTGAAAGGAAGGCTAACGCACAATATATTACAGAGTATTGTATCGGACTACTTCCGTTTTCTAATGAACACAATATTACTCCAATTAAAATAAAATTTCTTTGTTTTACTATCGTATATGAAAGTATATTTTGTTTGTTACGTTACAGATTAATATTAATTAATTTATGGAAACAGTAGCTGTGATTATGGTTAGCTTTCGTGAATTTTCATCATTCAATGTGACTGGATTACTACCATACCATAAGAGAACTGATACATAAATAATAATTTTAAGCCATTATCAAAATAATACTTATGTCAGACATATTGGCAACATAAAAACTGAACTTTATGATGAAAGTGTGCCGATCTTTTGCGTTTATTATTGAGGCTCTAAAAAAATATAACTTTGGAGTTGAATTATTTGTATGTTTCAGTTTTGTGAATTTGTATCAGTAAAATAATAAATTATTACTTTGTCTATCATTTAAATAAACGGGATCTTGTGAGGTGATGAATTAGAAAACTAATCTAATCTATACTATACAAGGTGGTTATAAAGTCACTTCCCCCTTTAACTTTTGTGTTTGTTAAAAGAAACAAATATCCTTTGGGGAACGATACTAACTTTAACCCAAAGTATCTTTTGAAGCAATCGGAAATTTTGAGTGTCCCCTAAAAATGGAGGATTTTGGGCGCAACTGAAAATTTTTAAATGGGAAGTATGGTCATGTGATACCTCATTTTAAAGGCATATTTAAGACTAGGAAAATGACATAAAGAAAATAAAAATCGAACCACCCAAAACAAAATGGCGGCCCTAAACGTCTTGAAATAAATCGACATAAATAGCTAATATCTCGAAAAAGAAGAGTTTTTAGACAAAATTTCAAGAGAAAAAAATTTTTATTTCAAAGTGCTTGACCTAAAAAATGTCTTCCAAATCGATTTCGTACATTTTATTTTTTACAAATGTATACCTACTATATGGCTTTATGGATTTTGATCAAACCTTTTTTTTACCAATAGTAAAAAAATGTATTAATGAATATATTTGAAATTTGTGTGTGTTATTAATATGGTTATATGGAATATATATGTAGAAAGCTTGAATCAAATCGGTTAATAATTATAGGTTTTCCACTAAAATTTATATAAAAGGATCGAAAATTGGGTACATTATTATAGAACTAGCTTACCCGTACGGCGTTGCCGTGGTGGTTGGTATTTTCAGTCTTTTTAAAGTAATTGTATTCTTTTTAAGTGTTCAGTCAGTGAGTGGTATTTGGCTTTTATATATATAGATCTTAAATAATAAAAGCACTATTGTCATAATAATAAAAGATCTGAAATTATGATTTTAGTAACTTTGATAACCCCCCCAAACCACGCCTAAAATTTCGAAATTTTTCATACCCTTTCT
>JAGFPH010017989.1:0-16886 GCA_018207615.1 Philaenus spumarius | reverse complement strand
CACCCTTGGGGACTATGATCGGTGCTCATTTAACACACCCGACATTAGGTCTCACCATACGAGTCACTGCAATAGTTCGTCTTTCCTATGGAAATTCGCTAATACGATGATATCGATCCAAAGTGTTTCATGTGAAGTCAATTTCGATTAAAAAGTGTAAATGAATTATAGGTTATTAAATTAAACCAGAAGTATGATTACTTCTCACTGATTACTTTTCTATTCCCTGAATTTTCTGTTCCATTTTAGTTTTAACGAAAGTTGTGTATTTTATTGTCTCGTGAAACTGTTCCTCCACTCAATATTCATGTAAGCTGTTTTATTTCAACAATGCAAATGTGTACTCACAAAGTTGTCTAACGACGTTATACGACTTCCTAGCTGCATAGTAAAGAGTTGTTCAACTCCGTAACCAGTTTATCTAAATCTGCGCCGATGCAGTGTTTGCGAAACAAATCAATTCCGTTTATTTCCAACCCATGTTTGCCCCACACGTACCAAAGTCTGATATAATCGTGTAGGCTGGATTTTCTGTTTACATTGCATTTCTATTCCAGTGCTTTGGTTGCGTGTACTACGGTAGTAGAATAGATTTATTCGAGTTTTTGAATGCACTGTGTTGAATGCAGCCCTTTATTTTATAGTAGTCCAGTCAACGAAAAGTTATTGAGGGAAATGGAAGGAACACAATTCTGACTTTGGAACATAGTTTGGATTAGTTAGGAGGTAAACGTAATAAAATTCCCCACTCGTAGCGGGTGAGCGGGGTGCGGGGGAGCCTGTAGAAGGTCCTTTTTTTGGGTTTTCACTTATATCTCAAAAACTATGCGTCTTAGCGATAAGACTATCTATACTAATATTATAAAGAGGTCAAGTTTGTTTTTTTGTTTGTTTGTTTGTATGTTGGGGGTAATCTCTGGAACTACAGAACCGATTGAAAAAATAGTTTTACTAATAAAAAGCTACACTATCCCTGAGTAACATAGGCCATAATTCATTTTGATAAAAACCTTTTTTCATTTCAATATTTGTAAATTTAGTTGGAAAAAATTCTTAGGTTAGGCCTAGAATGATAAACCAACACATGTATTTACATTTATTACCATAGCAACCAATTGAATAAAATAACAGATAATATTAATAGCTGTTTGCTCCAATATTTCCATTAACACCTGATTTCAAAAATTGAAGCAATTATTTTATTTTTGTATTTCTAGCTTTTAGGTTAGGATTTTAAAGTGTAGACCTGAGCCTTGCTGGTTCTTTTAACCATTATTATAACTGCTGTTATAAAATATATGAAATAATTTAATTTGAACATTTAACATTATTTACCATCTTAGTTTTGAGGTTATTATTAATCCTACACCTTTATTATAAATAAAACATAACATATGGTTTTAGAAGGTTCTATTAGGGTTTGGCGTGCGGAGCAAGCAGGGATCTCCCCTAGTTCTATATAAAATTAAAGCTCACAAAATGTGCTACAAGATTGAATCTATTAATTTTTTCACTAACTCGCATAATTTCCGAAATGTCCGCGCCCAAAATTCGCTTATTTTTTAAAAAGAAATTTGTCCTCGCGTTTTTTGCCATATTTGGCTAGCTAACGTTTCAGCCTTTCGTCCTACGAAAACTTTATAACGAAGGAAGTTGTAGAACGTTAAATGTCCTTCATTATGATATTTTACGATATTATCTTCAACCGTTCAATAGATGGAGCAATTTTAACTTTACCGTGTAAATTCCGATATTTTGCAGAAAGACTTACTTATCGTTATTTTTTTTGTTATTCCACTGCTTTAACTTTCTATATAAGTCCATATTTACGTGTTAATATCTATAAATAGTACGTAATATATTTATTTATATCATTGGGACATAAAGAAATTATATCTATACTAATATTATAAAGAGGTAAAGTTTGTTTTTTTGTTTGTTTGTTTGTATGTAGGGGGTAATCTCTGTCACTACTGAACCGATTGAAAAAATAGTTTCACTAATAAAAAGCTACACTATCCCTGAGTAACATAGGCTGTAATTCATTTTGATAAAAAACATTTTTATTTCAATATTTGTAAATTGAATCGGAAAAAATCTTAGATTAGGCATAGACTGATGAACCAACACATGTATTTACATTTATTAGCATGGCAACCGATTGAATAAAATAACAGATAATTTAAACTTAGGTTAGGGTTTTAAAGTGTAGGACCTTTTAACCATTATTATAACTGCTGCTATAAAATATAAGAAATAATTTGATTCGAACATTTAACATTATTTACCTTCTTAGTTTTGAGGTTATTATTAATCCTACACCTTTATCTATATAATATAAAAGCGAAATACCACACACTCACTCACTCATCACGATTTCTCAAAAACTACCGAACGGATTGGAATGACATTTGGTATGTAGCTTCCTCTAGGGCCATAGGCGTTCGTTAAGAAAGGGTTTCAACAAATTCGAAATTTGGGGGGGGGGAATTTGGGTGATCAAAGTTGTTAAATCACGATTTCTTCAAAACTACCGAACGGATTGGAATGAAATTTGGTATGTAGCTTCCTCTAGGGCCATAGGTGCTCACTAAGAAAGGGTATGAAAAATTTCGAAATTTTAGGAGGGGTTTGGGGGGATCAAAGTTACTAAAATCATAATTTCAGATCTTTTATTATTATGACAATAGTGCTTTTATTATTTGAGATCTATATATATATATAAGCCAAATACCACTCACTGGCTGAACACTTAAAAAGAGTACAATTACGTTAAAAAGACTGAAAATACCAACCACCACGGGCAACGCCGTACGGGTCAGCTAGTTATAAATAAAACATAACATATGTTTTTAGAAGCTTCCGTTGGGGTTGGCTTGCGGAGCACGCAGGGGTCTCCCCTAGTGTATTATATATTATATTTTTAATACAGCTGAAATTAGGAAGCACAATGTCCATTTCATTGGTAGCATGCGTATATTTGATATCGTGATTCGATTGTGGTATGGTACGGTGCACGAGATTTCATTCGAATACACACGCAAAAAGTGCCGAACGGGCCATAAGAAGAATGTAATAAAAGCGAGTTTGTCTACTACGAGCCAGGGGTGGAGTCTGAAGTGCAAATAAATTCTACTAATGTATTTTGTACCGAAGCAGCTATTCAGCGCCTTCTTGAGTAGATCAATTTCCCAAATAGATGGTTGAAACTCTAAAACATATAAAATAAACGGTACCAGATAACTGCCACATACTTTCTCCCAGTTGAAACTTTATACCTTCCCAAGAGTAGCATAGGAGGTGGTTATTTAGAATTGCAAAAGTAGGACATACCATGGAAAATATTAGATGCATGTAACACACATCCATATTACATTATAATATTATTATTATTAAAACTATTCGATCGATTTCGAACAAATTTGCACCAAACATGTCAATTAGGCCTGTATAGATGCACGAAAAATGTTTTGAAAAACATTCCCGTTTTTGGCCAAAAACCCCCAACAATCAGTTATTATTATTATTGCCTGAACGAGAATTTTTAGAATGATGCGGTTTTTTGCATATGATAGGATACATTAGGGGCTACAAATAAGCAACATTTTATCAAAATCGTTAGAGCTGTTTTTGAAATTTTTTGATTTTTCTCGTTTTTTGGCAATTTTTGAGGGGTAAAACCCCTTAAAAATAAAAGAATTTGAGATATTCCAGAACTACCCCTACATACCAAATTTAATCAAAATCGGACCGTTGGTATGGTTTCCAGCTCTATACACATCCTAACAGACACATACGGACAGACATCACTCAAAAAACACTTTTTTGGGTTCAGGGAGCACCAAAACAAATAATTCCACTAAAAATATTTTTGGGTTCAGGGAGCACCAGCACAGATAATTCCACTAAACAATTTTTTGGGGTTTAAGGAACACCAAAACAGATAATTCCACTAGTAATTAAAATTCGAAAATTTGGACGAAAGCAATACTTTCTCCATATACTACTATATAAATTCGCTCAACTCACATCAGCGGTTCGTGTAGTTATTAGTGAATTTCCATAGGAAAAATGAGCTATTGCAGTGGCCCTTATGGTAAAACATAAGGTCGGGAGTAGCAAATGAGCACCGATCATGGTCACCAGAACACGTTTTGGGATGTCATTAAAAATCATATATGTGTTCGCACTCTAGCGGCCGCATTTTAAGTCCGATTTGGTTCAAATTTGGTACATAGTTGGTTGCCTACGTCGCTCAGAGGAGTTCGTTAGCCAAAAAAAATCCAACAATCGGAAGCACGTTTTTCGACCGGAAGTAACTTTTTTTAGATTTTCCTACGACAATAAATTTGTTTCCGAGTTTTTTCTACAAATACAAATGTATTATGTTATTCATTTTGTTTTTTTACGCGACCTTATAGCTCGCTTGGTTCCCCCAAAATCGATCAAAACGTAAAACGTAAAAGTACCCGGTTCAAAGCCATGTGGTGGATTCTACTGTGGGATTGGCGTGCGAAGCACGCAATGCTTTGTGTGTTGAAGATACTCCCAATACGCCGAATGGCGTGCGAAGCACGCAATGCTTTGTATGTTGAAGATACTCCCAATATACGGAATGGCGTGCGAACCATTTTGCAGCTATTCAGCACCGTTGTGAATAGACCTATTTTCCAAATTGTTGGTTGAAACTAAAACATAGGCCTATAAACTTAATTTTGGAAATTTGCTCAACTCACGTGAGCGGTTCAGCTGCGTGGTCGAATTATTAAATACTGAAATTACATTTCTTTAGTCTATATATTATTATCTGCCTTTATTTAGCAACGACTATTAAACTGTAAAAACAGAAATAGTCACAATTTACAATCTTATCGTAATCAGCTGTTTCAGATTACAGCTAATCGTGGTCTCTGCGACTGCTGCTAGTTTCTTTAAAACGTGTAGGCTCTGTGCTGTTTGTCTGTAACGTGAAAGGTCAGAGAGCGTGCGTGCTCCCGACATAGCGACGGTGGGCGTAAGGTTAAAGCTAGATTATTTATACTTGCGGAAAATTAAAAATAATTCGATCACGCAGCTGAACCGCTGACGGAAGGTTAACGAATTTCCAAAATTAAATTTTGACGTTTTTAGGGTTACAACCAACTATTTGGGATATCGGTGTACTCACAAAGGCGCTGAATAGCTCTGCCTACGTGTACGAAATATTAGTAGAACTAGGGGCTCTGCCCCAGGAAGCTTCGCTCGCAGTTGGAAAATTCGCTAAAGAATCTCGTTAAACTTTGTCTCGTTTGTACACAGGTGACCGAGCATAAATCAGCTGTTTTATTTGGCAGCTCACTCAAACTCATTAAAAATTATCTCCATAAGATTAACATGGGAAATTTGAAGGATTGTGTGCCGGAGCTCCTTCTCGGGTGAATAGCGGCTGAACGGATGATTGGATCTTGAATCTGACGGAAAATGTCTTGTTTGAAATTAAATTTTCTACAACTTTTGTATTGTTAGGCGATGATAACCATCTAGGTTTTTCGCCTTTAAAAACCAAAAAAAAAAAAAAAAAAAATTTAAAATTTGTTCTATCTCTTACCATTTTTTTACAAAACGCGATCAAAGTGGAAAAATGAAAAAAATCTTTCCCGATCAAAAGGTGCTTTAAAAATTAAAAATGTAAACTTTTAGCAATTTTTCTGAAAATTTCTCGTCGAGAGCTTTAATTCAAGTATGAGGTCGAGGGGGGTACGACTATGGGAAGTGCCTCATAGTTTTTGTCATTGAATCGGTGAACCCGTCTAGCTTTAAAAGACATTGGGCGGAGCCTCCCTTCTCGGATGAATAGTGGCTAAATGAATGTTTGGATCTGGAATCTGTCGGAAAATCTCTTGTTTGAAATTTAATTTTCTACAACTTTTGTATTTAAATTTTTTTTCTATCTCTTACCGATTTCTTACTAAACGCGCTCAAAGTGAAAAAATAAAAAAATTAGAAAAATAAAAAAAAATCCCGCGCAAAAAGTGTTTCCAAAATTTAAAAAATGTTCAATTCTGGCAATTTTCCCAAAAGTTTCTCGTCGAGAGCTTTAATTCAAGTATGAGGTTGAGGGGTGTCCGATTACGGGAAGTGCCTAATAATTAATGTCAGTGAATCAGTGTTGTTACCGTCTAGCTTTATACAGGGTGTGTCAGAGCGGGTGGCCGGCTTGTATAGCATTGAAACGAGAATACCAACCCCCACCCCCAAAAATACCCTTTTGGGACATTTTAGAGGGTTGAAAACATTTTTCCTGAGTTCCTTAAGGTCGAAATAGGGGGTTATCAGTCTAAATGTCTAAGTATTCTCGTTTAAATGCTATACAAGCCGGCCACCCGCTCTGACACACCCTGTATAAATAGATTAGTTTGCACCTAAAGTCTCCAACTGCGTTCCACTAGCAGCGGAAAAACTCGCTTCAATTAAAGCTACGGCTATACTTACACGATCAGAGCGGAGCGGAGCGGAGCGGAGTTTTCCCCAGGGGTATTCTTTCTGTGTATTTAAATGGGAGTGGCTATATATCTATACGAGCAGAGCCGAATTTTTCCATGCTCTGAGAGCATACCGGAACGGGTCGACTCGACTCCGCTCTGCGCGGATCGGATAGATATAGCCACAGCTCCCGACCAGAAAGAACTTTCGGTCTCTTTCCACTCTTCTTCCATTATGATTTTGCAATTCACGGGAGTTGTTACGTTAGTAGCAGGAAACCCAGACTAACTGATGGTGAGGTGGAATGCGCGCGCGTCCTTCCGATACATGTCGGAACGGTGCGGGTCTATTAGATTTAGCCACTACTACCATTGTATTTGGATAACCTAATGGAACTCCGATCCAATGCAATATTTCAATCCACTGGTAATTCGACGATAGTGGAGCGATCTATAGGGGAAACGACGGAAGCCTTGAATGATTTCGCCCTAGCGCTACCCCGCGGCGCGATCATGTAATATTTTCCCGACAACTTTTTTTTTCGCCACACTGCCGCCGTGTGCATGCATAATCTATTTCATTATTCATGATCTATGCTACTACGGATTTCCGCGACGGACCGGGCCATCTCGGCTCTAGTAAGTATAGCCGAAGATTTATTTTCCTTCTCACAGTTTCCGCGTTCCAGATTATATTCTTCTGTGTTGCAATTGAAATAATGTTAAATGTAAAGTTTTTATAAAAGTTATCAGTTTAAAAAAACTCGATCAGGATTAATGATATTTACGTAAATCAAATTGAAATGCAATAAAGACATTAGTAGGCCTAGAGAAGAAGGCCAGCGGCCAAGTATGTAGACCGAAAATAACTTGGCAAGAGGTGCGCATAGCAAAATGTAAACCAGCAATGCAGAATATAAGTTTGGGATAGCTTCCGTTGGCATTGGGGACGTGATAAGTATTTAACGTCTTCACTAACGGAGACGGGGGAGCAGCTAGTACCATTGTACGAACGCGTTAACCACTGCGCCAGTCTGATCCTGCGAATCGTCCTAAACTTCGGGAGTCAAACTATAAAGGAAACACGTAATTGAGGAATTAATTTAGCTTTCGCCAATTTTACACAGAATATTAAATTAGCTTAGATGAATATTAAATAGGGTTGGGGGAAGGGGATTTTTATATTTCCTAACTACGTTTTCTAACTATTGAGCTTGGTTGTGAGAAGATAGCTTTTTAGAATAAAATATGAGCCCAAATCCTACAACTAATAAGTTTACAAACTCAATCGCGTTTCTACGACAATGTCGCCATCTTCAGTGATGCAGTTATATTATATTTTTTTAAAGATCTTATGGATTTTATAAATTATGATCGCTTTTTGAATTGCTCATATATACTGCTACTAGCTGGTCCGATCCGGCTTTGCACGGATAGACAAATCAAAGTTAAATGTATATTAACAAAAAATATATTACACTATGTATTTCTTATGGGGATTTTTAGTAACTTTGACCCAACCTAATCTCCCCTAAAATATCGTTTTTTTAAACCCTTTCTTAGCAAGCTCCAAGGGTCCTAGAGGAGCTACATAGCAAATTTCATTCAATCCGTTCGGTGGTTTTTTTAAGTAACTTTGACCCCCCCAATAATTTCAAATTTTTTGAAAACCTCTCTTAGAGAGCACTTGAAAACCTTTCTTACAGAGCACCTATGGTCCTAGAGGAAGCTACATACCAAATTTCATTCCAATCCGTTCTGTGGTTTTGGAGAAATCGTGATTTAGTAACTTTGACCCCCCCCAGTTTTCAAATTTATTGAAACTCTTTTTGATCAGCACCTACGGCCCTAGAGGAAGCTACATAGCTAATTTAATTCCAATTCGTTCAGTAGTTTTAGAGAAATCGTAATTTAGTAACTTGACCCCCCAAACCCCCCTAAAATTTCGAATTTTTTAAAAACCTTTCTTAGTGAGCGCCTATGGCCCTAGAGGAAGCTACATACCAAATTTCGTTACCATCTGTTCAGTAGTTTTTGAGAAATCGTGATCAGTGAGTCAGTGGATTTGGTTTATATATAGATATACAGAGTATCAAATAAGTCATGATACATTTTGATATAATTTAAATGGATTGCTATAGCAACGTAAAACTTCTACCGTACCTATCACATCAATTTTTCTGGTGTTTAATGGGGTGGGGATAAAAATGTTCCCCTTTTTGAAAGGGGGGAGTGGGTAAAGGGGACAACTTTATTTTTTTGAGTGGCAACCCCTAACTTGTGACATATCATTGGAAAGCCCTTTAAAAAGCTTCTGTGGCAATAAAATTAAAATCAGCTCAAAAATATTTTCTTGTACGTTATTGTTTGAACTTTATATTATTTAAAAGACAAAAAGATATGCAAAATCTGATCTAGGGACAGTTATTCATTGTCAGGTGGGAACCTTAGAAACCCTATTTACAAAATCCCGAACCCATTCCCCTCATACCACCCGTGGGCGGATCCAGCCGGTTGTCAAGGAGGGGGGGGGGGTAGAATATTTTTTGGAAAACATTGCTTGAACACGTCTTTTTAGACTATTTCACTAGGATCCATTTTTGAATAGGAATTAAGGATTATATGCTTGAAAATTTTAAATAGATTTATTCTAAAAACTTATTTCACTAAATTAGAACAACCAAACAAAATTCTCACAAACGTATATAGTATACGCACAGTTCCAGCCAGACGGGAAAAGGTAACGCCTAACGCGCCTAGGGCGTTGAAAATGTACATATTTCACGGACATACCAGAATAGCTTCGGAACACAAACCAGGTTTTCCTTATATCAAACGAAAATATAGAAATCGAAGTTGCACTTCAAATCGATATTAAAATTATTATACGAATACTGCATATAGATTTGTAATAGATTCATCGATTGCAAAATGTGCTTTCTCATTTTTTGAAAACTGTCCAATTGCAAGGGTTTACAGAAAACTTCATATCTAAGAAACTGAAAGCGTGACGAATGATTAGAAGATCGTGGTAGAAAGTTCAAATCTTGACGAATCCAATGGTGTCCTTATCTTCTTCTAAAACAAGTCTAACGGTTATGTGCCTTTAAAAAGTGACAAGTTTGAATCATTTCCTTATGCTTTTTAGCGCAGCATCAGTTGATTTAGACAACTACAATTTTACAACGATGATTACATAAAAAATATGTAAATAAACTTTTTAAAAGAAATTTGTAAATACAAAAATTAAAGCTTAAAATATTTTTTATATTTAATGTGAACACAGTCGGTACTTGGTGAAATTCCATAATTAAGGTAAAAAAATATTAACACAAAATATAAATTTCACAAAACACAAATATTTGTAACAGCTGTTTCGCAGTTAAGCATCTTCAGACAACTAAACTAAAAATTACAATCTATATATTAATAGGCAAGCACAAAACTTGTCGTCCTTTTTTCTCAGCTTGTGTGCATCGTAGGAGAAATTCGCGCATACCGTTAGAAAGGTAGTGCCCTGTAGATGAGCAGAATCCCATTATAATTTACATCGGTCCTCAGGGATACGCCCCAGTGGCCCTCAAAGTTTCAATGTTAATCTTATGGAAGGTCAATCTTAAGGAAGTAGAAGAAAGATTTCTTTTGATTTTATCAGGGGCACAAAAAACAGCTGTTCGTATGAAAAGCTTAAAACAGCTGATTTTGATTAACAGCTGATTTGGATCAAAAACTGAATATAATTTTAGGTTAGGTAAATCAAGCAATGAGCAGAATCCCATTATAATTTACATCGGCCCTCAGGGATACGAATTACAGGCTTTCAAAGTTTCAAATTAAGCAATATCGAAGCATTGCCGGGTCCAATAGTATAACTTAAAACAACATCTAGGCTAAGGGAGTGGGTAAGAGGAGACAAGGAAAGAGAAGGTACTTGACCTTGGAGTACCTAGGGGAGGGAAAACAAAGGTTTTAACAAAGGAGATAGGTTATTCACCTGTTCGTTCAGATAAACAGATAAACTGCCTGGTCATGGTAAACAGATCTGCTAATTTCTAAACTATTTAGTTTTTTTTTTCTGTTCAATATGTAAAACTTTTACATTATCTTTGGGATTAAAAGAATGTCCTGATACAATTAGGTGATTTGTAAAATTTGACTCTGTTTTACCATGTTTCCAGCAATAAATGTTCTTTAACTCTAATATTAATTGATCTACCTGTTTGGCCTATATATACACAATCACAGTCATTACAATTAATTTTGTAAACCCCACTATTTTCAACTAAGTCTATTTTATCTTTATTGTCAACTAAATTGCTTCCCAACATTACTCTTACAGTAAAAAGCTGGTTTTAAATCAAGTTTATTATTAATTAAATAAATGTCCTACATTATAGCTAATATTACCAACAAATGGTAATCTACAATATGTATTTTTGCTTTTAACATTTGGTGAAAATATCATTTTACTAATTACTTTCTTTTGTTTATTGAACAAAATGTTTTTTATTAATTCTTCTGTATAGCCATTGTTAACTGCAATCTGTTTAATTGTATTCAATTCAATGTGGAAGTCTTCTGGTAATAAAGGGATAGTTAAAAGTCTATGTATCATGCTATGAAAGGCTGCATGTTTTTGGCTAATAGGATGTTTAGAATTAGCTGGTATGACAATATCTGTATAAGTGGGTTTCCTAAAGATTTTAAAACTATGACTTCCACCTTTAATATTGATGTTTAAGTCCAAGAAATTAATATTATCCGTACCATAGTGATTCCATAGTGAATTGAATAGATTTGTTGATACTATTTATTAAATTAAGCAAAGAATCAAGTTGTCTAACACTCCCATCAAAAACACATAAAACATCATCCACATATCTATACCAATAAACTATTTTCTTTAATAATGGATTAAAATATTATAAATTAAAATATTTCCTTTCCAATAGTTTTTGTTTCATTGAGATTGGATAGTATTTAGTGTTTGAAATATTCTATACAAGTTGTGTTGTCTGATATTACTCAATTGAGCAGTCTGCCACTTTAAGGATTAAACAAAACAACAATGTAATTACCCAAAGGAGGGGGCTGCAGCCCCCCCCCCACCCTGGATCCGCCAATGATACACCACCCCAACTCAAAAATTTGTGATAAAGACATATGGCTTCAAATTGATACTCTTTAAAAACCATGGATTTCTGTGTGAAAGTGAAGTATGCAATCAAAGGAATACCTTATTTTACCTGCCTTAACGGCAACTTACACACATAGTTTTAACCTTTCAATTGCCGTTTATTATTATATTGTTTTTTATACAAGTATTTACTGTTTCCATACGTTTAATGTTATTATAATAAAGGTGTAGAATTAATTATAACATCAAAGCTAAGGTGGTAAACACAGTTAAATGTCCATACATTGTAAATACATTGTATAAACATAAAATGTTGGTTCACTGTCTAGGCCTAACCTAAAATTATTGTGTGTACGTTTAATTTATTTTACCTGCCTTAACGGCAACATACATACACACTTATTGCAAGTTGTTTTGGAAAATATCACGTGTTCAGACCTCGCGGCGAACATTTAAAATTAGGCGACTCGTTTATACAGAACCTGCAAATTAGCCCGGCTGTGTGATTAATTGAAGAAAGTACCTGCCAAGTTTTGTAATTTGGTCATTGTGTACGTCCCCAATAGTGATGCTATAAAAAGCACTTTGCAAGCTTTGTTCAGGACTGCACGTGACTGTAGACTAATCGATCAGCTGATTTAGAAGTTAACAGCTGTTAGCCCTTCCTGCTGGGAAGTAATGTACAGAAAGATCAGTTATCTATACTTATAAAAGCCAAATACCATTGACTCATTGATTCATCACAGTTTCTCCAAAACCACGAGGCCTACAAACATGAAATTTGGCACTAATACTCTTTACAGGCTCTAGACGCGCACTAAGAAAGGGTTTCCGAAAATTCGAAATTTTAGGGGGGTTTGGGGGGGGGGTCAAAGTTACTAAATCACGATTTCTCAAAACCCACTGAACGGATTGGAATGAAATTTGGTATGTAGCTTCCTCTAGGGCCATAGATGCTCTCTAAGAAAAGGTTTTAAAAAATTCGAAATTTTGAGGGGGTTTGGGGGGGGGTCAAAGTTACAAAATCACTATTTCTCTACAACCATCGAACGGATTGGAATGAAATTTTGTATGTAGCTTCCTCTAGAGCCCTAGGTACTCGCTAAGAAAGGGGTTTAAAAATTCGAAATTTTAGGGGGGTTTGGGGGTCAAAGTTACTAAAAAGAAACACCGAACGGATTGGAATGAAATTTATTATGTAGCTTCCTCTATAGCCCGTCTCAGGTTAAGTTGAGGCAAGCAGGGTGGGTAATTAGGGTCGGTTTCAACCGTCATAAAACTGACCCTTATTAATGCCGCCTGAGTGAACCTGTAGGACACTCTAGTTTAAAATTGCAAGTTTGTATGTCTTAAGTGAAAATGAAAAAACGATATCATATTTCGTTTCATGATAATTTCCTGATAATTTTGATACCAAATTTGATAACATTTGGCCAACTTTGAGCTGTACTAGTATTATAAACTTTCTTAGTTGAATCAACATTACTAATATGGTTTACAACAATAAAGCCACAACAATGTACTAGAGAAGTTCATATTTAAATATGTAATAAATAATCATTATTTGAAAAAAAAACCCGATACTGTATCGTTATTTACCATAATACACACAATTGTGTGTTTGTACCATGTTAATAACATATTATAACAAGTGGGACGCCGACGCGACGGGCCAGTAAAGACCATATTTTGTGAAATAACAAACAAATTATATGCAAATTATTTATTATGAGTGGCGATCATCCAAATCAATATTTACTAGGTGGAGTTTACAAAATTTCTCCTTTCGATATTTTATAGCCCTTATGATTGCCTATCCAACGATATCTATATCACTTCTCTACGACTTGGCATTCATGAGATAAAGTGCATTATGTAAATGGGCGTTTTTTCCACCTAGCTCCTTCACCTTAATAATAACCCCCTCACTTTATCAGACATTCCTATCCTAAGTTTTGCTGAGAAATTCAAAAATGGTGTCAAAGTGAATATACCCCAAAATTTGAAAAAATTTGGGAGTCAATTGGGGATCTTTACTGGTAAATTACTGGTAAATTACTATTTGTGATAGTTAAAACTTTCTTCTGCGTTTCGGAGCTCATTTAATTAGCTCGTTTTGCAGACTTGAGACTGCCAGAGGTCTGTTTTGATCTGTTAGACCTTCGTCAATTTTTATATTTTTTGATTTTATAATTTGTTTACAGTTAAATAATGTACATTGTTTCTTTATCAATCAATCATAATATATCAAAATTCATTCAAAATATTTACAGTGCTAAGTACGTTTGTCTTATAATAGTTGGACTCTGCAGGAAGAGGTGATTGGTAAACATTAGAGGTGTTTACTAATGTGAGTGATGATAAGAATATTGATAAGAATAAACCTAATGAATTATTAATAAACTTGATAATTGTTATTATATGTTAATTAATGCAATATCAATTTATAAATACAAATTTAATTTTGTAGTTTGTTGTATTGAGAAAAAAAAACAATTACAACGCTTTAAGGCTCGGCTCCCTACATTCAAAACGGCGAAGTTGGCTACCAATTTCAATGTTAAATAAGCAAAACATACCTTCACTATTAAGTATATTTTTGTGTTGTTTTTGTCAAAAAACGAAAGGTGTATTGTTTTTTCTTAAAGTAAAATAGATTGTGGGTGTGGTGGTGTTGGTTGCTAAGATTTTGTGCAATATCTCTTATTGCAACTGAGTAAAAAATTAATAAAGTTAACTGTGTTTTACTATTTATATCATACGTTTATGAAAACAATAAAACAGTTTTAGAAAATGTATTTAGAAATAAACATCCGCATATGACAGTACTTCAAAATTAAACCAAATTTTTAAATTTATTCCACGAATTAACAGAAAAAATTACTTATTCTGTAGCATTGCTCTTATGGGAATCAGATTTAATATGGCGGACAATGTAGCGCCCTTAAGTCAGCCGATTAACATGGTACAAACACACAGTTGTGTGTATTATGGTAAATAACGATACAGTATCGAGTTTTTTCTAAAATAATGATTATTTATTACATATTTAAATATGAACTTCTCTAGTACATTTTTGTGGCTTTATTGTTGTAAACCATATTAGTAAAGTTAATTCAACTAACAAAGTTTATAATGCTAGAACAGCTCAAAGTTGGCCAAATGTAATCAAATTTGGTATCAAAATTATCAGGAAAGTATCATGAAACGAATTATGATATCGTTTTTTATTTTCACTTAAGACTTGCAATTTTAAACTAGAGTGTCCTACAGGTTCACTCAGGCGGCATTAATAAGGGTCAGTTTTATGACGGTTGAAACCAACCCTAATTACCCACCCTGCTTGCCTCAACTTAACCTGAGACGGGCTATAGGGCCCTAGGTACTCCCTAAGAAAGGGTTTTAAAAATTCGAAATTTTAGGGGGGTTTGGGGGTCAAAGTTACTAAAAAGAAACACCGAACGGATTGGAATGAAATTTATTATGTAGCTTCCTCTAGGTACCTAGGTGCTCGCTAAGAAAGGGTTTAAACAAAATCTAAATTTTAGAGGAAGTTTGGGGGGGGTCAAAGTTACTAAAAATCCCCATAAGAAGTACATAGTGTAATATATTTATTGATCAAATATATTTTTTTGTTAATATACATTTAACTTTGATTTGTCTATCCGTGCAAAGCCGGGTAGGGCCAGCTAGTATTCTATACAGAGGTCCAATTAGAATTAGAAGAAAGTAACGCGTTAACACCAACTGTGCTGCTTGCCAAATTGAATACAACTCCCTTCCGGTCATTTCCTCTGACTTAGCATGGCCTTGTGGACTCCTGGTTATAAATATATTTTCTGTGATATTTTTTTGTAAGTTTACTGTACAAATAGTCTTTATTAAAGTCGGCTGGACAATTTTCCACGTGTTTTAAAATCAACCTTTAGACCTAGGGGCTTTGTTAGCAGATGTGATTTAACAATTAAAAGATCTATCGGGTAAATATTATGTCTTACCATTACACGCAATTAAAAAACAAACGATTTAGATCCGTGTTCCATGGCCCAAAAACGCACAGTGAGTTGCGCCCAAATTGATCCAATTATCTTTCAGGCCTACGTAAGTTAAAACCTACGTAAGTTGGCCTGTGCACCAATAAACGCTACAAATTCCTTTTCCACCAGTTTCTTGCTCATTACTCCCGAACGAACATGAAAATTACAAATCAGGTTTTGAGGTGTATTTACATCTATGAGTAGGCCTACATTGCACATTATTGCATACTGTTTTCACGTATATTTAACGGTTAAACCAGCGTTTACAGTAAACTAAAACACAGACGATCTTGTCAAAGTGTTAAGCTTCTGATCAGCTGTTTTATTTACAATGGATGCTTGTCAGTTCCGTTTTTAAAATCCCAAATTGTGTCCGTAATTTTTACATCTTTTCAATTTTTAAGTAGAACCCTAAATATTTCCGGGATAAAAAGTAGCCCAGATTAATCTCTGAAAAGTCTTCTACAAGCAAATGAAAGTTTCGTCAAAATCGGTTCTGCTATTGCGGAGATTACACAGTCAGAGAAAATTCATGTTTAGGTTTTGTTAAAGTGCGAATAACCATATGAGCTTAGGAAAAAGTATTGATTTCGAAATCTCAGGCAGACATTTCAATTTTATTTATAGATGGTATGCCGTGACCGATCCAGAGGATTTTTAGGGCGAAGCTCCCATGGGCGCCTATAAAATATTTTCTAGGGGAGGGGGGCTAGGTCGTGGTATGGGGCTTAACACGTTCACTGCTAAGGACGCACATGTGAGCTCGACACTGAACACTATAAGAAGCGGCCGACGTACAGTGCATTGCACTCCAACCCCCATATTGGGAGTATTTTCAATACACAATGCATTGCGTGCTTCGCACGCCAACCCCCGTATTGGGAGAATTTTCAATAGGCTACACAGAGCATTGCGTGCTTCGAACGCCAACCCCCGTTTGGGAGAATTTTCAATACACAGAACATTGCGTGCTTCGAACGCCAACCCCCGTATTGGGAGAATTTTCAATACAAGACCATTGCGTGCTTCGCACGCCAACCCCCGTATTGGGAGAATTTTAAATACTCAATGCATTGCGTGCTTCGAACGCCAACCCCCGTTTGGGAGAATTTTCAATACACAGAGCATTGCGTGCTTCGAACGCCAACCCCCGTAATGGGAGAATTTTCAATACAAGACCATTGCGTGCTTCGCACGCCAACCTCCGTATTGGGAGTATTTTTAATACTCAATGCATTGCGTGTTTCGCAC
>JAGFPH010017988.1:0-16887 GCA_018207615.1 Philaenus spumarius | reverse complement strand
TGTTGCTGAAATAAGTTAACATTAATAAAGCATATGTTCTATTCTATTCTATTCTATTTGTTTATATTATATTTCTTACGTTTTTTTTTCTTTTGCACGAAATAACAGAATACACTTTTTAAGATTACTTCAAATTGTATTATTTAATTCCAATATAAATATCAAACGGTAACAAATAAATCACGCAATAAAAATGTCTTTCCCTTGGTAAAAAAAACAAAAAGATCATTTCCCTTATAATTACAAAGAGATACAACACTAATTCTTTACAATTAATTCTGAGCAGATGACATTACTTTTAGGATAAACATGGCGGCTTTCATATGGCCCCACTGTATCTTATATAGTCACTGTAGTGGTTCCTACAGTGACTAAATAGAGACAGTGTGGCAGCCATGTTTTTCCTAAAAGTAATGGCATCTGCTAAGAATTATAAAGTAAAGATTAGTGTTATATCTTTTTATAAGAGAAATGACCTCTTTGTTTTTTTTATATAAAGGGGAAAACAAGCGATTTAATTGTTACAGTTTGATATTTATATTGAAATTAAATAATAAAAACTGTGTTTCTTCTTAAAAAGTGTATTCTGTTTTTTTCGTGCAAAAAAATTTAACAAATATAATAGAAACAGATAAGAATTTAGGATAAACATGGCTGCCGGCCAATAGGAAACAAGACCTCACTTGGTCACACTGTCTCTATCTAGTCACTGTAATGGTTCCTAATGAAAAGCACCATCTATTAACAATCTGAACGAACATGACAGCTGTTATTTAAATGTTTTACATTCTATGTAATATACAAGTGCAAGTAATCTATCACGCAAATCAATCAAATTAAATCAACGTAAAGCGTTATAAACTGTTGTCAAATTAAACCAACATAAATAAATAAACCTTATTTACTTAATTAAATCAATGAATTATCTCAGGTAAGTAGGCTTACTCCTAACATGCGAAATATTCGCACGGGTGAGCTAGTATATTACTAATCATTTACAATTGTATACGCATATTATATAACTATTATTTATTTCTTTTCCTTATGAATAATTTTTATTAATTTTAAACTTTTTTAATTATGTATTTTATCAAAATTTGTTATAATTTTGTTTTACGTTATATATCACCTAAATATTACAATACATTTCTTTATTTTTAATTTTTTTATACAGTGAGCCTTATGAATAAAATGAAACAAAACCTTTTATTTGCAGTTTTTAAAGCAAATCCTTCTACTTGTATGATTACAAATTTAAAGCAATACCTTTTACTTCGAGGTAAGAGCAAATCCTTGTTTGGTTGATACTTCAAAAGTAGCAAATGGATATGAATAAAACTTATCTGTTACTTCAAATGTAAAGCAAATCCTTCAGAACTGATGCATCTAGTCAGTCGCCGAATTATCAGTGAAGTAAAAGGTTGTGTTTGTATGTTTTTGCCATCATGGCAGATTTAATTCAAGTGCGATGTGTTAAACATTACAAACCTCGTTCTTCTCCATTAACAGGAGATTTCAAGAGCTTGTATTGGTTTGAAGAAGAAAATGTGCAGTGGTTATAATTACGGACAGGTTTCTAGGAAACAGTGATGAAACTTAAGGTGGTGCTCTCTCTCCATCACAAAGAATGGAAATATCTTTGTCATGAATCTTCGCGGGGGTTGGTGAGCGAAGCGAGCAGGGGTCAAAGTCCTCTAGTTTGTTATAGACCTAATAAATGTTCAAAATGTCTTTAATTTATAGCTTTGCTGATATCAATTTGTATTTCGTATATCACAAGGGCAGCACCTTACGAGACAATAAATCAACATTTAGACTGTAGTGATGTACTCAAAAATACTGGAAATATGAACGGTTAATAATTTCACTGTAGGTAGCAGCATCTTCCGGACTATTGTAAAATGCCGACAAATAGTTTAGAATTTTAACGTACCAGGTGGAAGCACCTTACGGATAGAAATATTTGCTCACAAATATGACATTCCTCTAAATTTATTGCATATTTACTCTGTTTTGAATGATTTTGAACAGTGAGGCAGAACAAATTTATTGTTTCCTAAAAAAAAAGTGTACCTCCTCACTGTGGAATTCTTGGTAACTATTTTTGCAGATTTATTTTACAATATTACTGCCAAATGTTGGAATCATGTTGACATCAGTAGTCAAAAGTTTGGCATCAGTCTTGTAATAGGCTGCTACCTAGACATTTTTAAATGTACTATTCCAAAATGGTTTTTTTTACTAGAATGCGCTGTAAGTCACATTTTGAAACTCAATTGAGTTAAAAGAGTCTGATCAGTGCTGTCATCAGGGGACTTATAAGTGTACTAAAGTAAATATCCGTTACAGCCAGGTCACGCCTTTACACTTCCTGCCTACAGGACTTACCGTAGCGATGGTGGTAATCCTTGGGGTGGGACCGCTGTATTAGTGCACCGCAGGCTAACTCACAGAGATTTCCCCACTAATACAGTGCATTTTGAGTCCACAGGTGTTTTCGTACAGCTTTTGGACTTGGAGATCCTACTAGTCGCAGCCGATGTCTCACCTACTCGAATTCTTCAGGATAGCTTTCTGTCCAATCTGGACATTCTTTTTCAATGTGCCGAACATGTCATTGTTGCAGGTGATTTCAACTCCAAGCACAACTCGTGGTCACGTTGGACCAACACCAGAGGCAAGGCTCTTTGTCGTTTCATTGATACTTCAGCCTAGTGCTGATGTCTTGGCACCTGCGGAGCCCTACTCACTACCCGGCCCATGAACTTGCTGACATGCTCGATATAGTTTTAACCAAGAATGTTCCTTTTCCCATAGTTGTTCGTGCTACCCAAGATCTCTTGTCAGATCACTGTCCGCTTCTGGACCTACTTCGAGCTTACCGCCCAACACTTTACGTGTCAGGGTCGACTGGGGCCATTTTAACAAACTGATCGCGGAACGCCTAACGCAGTGTGCCCCCAAACTATTCGGAGGAATTAGAGGGCAGGTCAGTCCTTTACACGACCTTCTAACCCTTTCTGTTTCAGATGCTTCCATCGCTGCTTCCCAAGAGCAGTCGCGGGAAACCCTTCCCTTCAGATTACGGAAGGAAATTGTCAAGAGGCGAAGGCTTCGAGTCCATTGGCAGTTCACTTGCTCTCCGACAGCAAAGAATCTCTTCAACCTGAAGAACAACCGTGTTAAAACTCTTTTGAATGATTTCAGGTCTGAGTCAGGGCATTCATATCTGCATACTCTGGAATTGCAAGACGGTAGTGCTTGGAAGGTAGCCAAGGTACTCCGTAGTGAGAAGCGTTCAAGTCTGCCTCTACGTGGGTAGCATGGCCTAGCCTATTCTGCCCTGGAAAAGGTCTAAACATTCGCTGACACTACGGAGGATCATTTCCAACCAAATGACGATGTTTGCGATGAGGATCTTGCAGATATGATCGATGAGTTCGTTGACTTTGCAGTCACCGGAGGCTTACAACGTCATCGAACCTTTTACTCTCAAGGAGGTGCGGGCCGCTGTCTCTGCGGTCAAGCCGAAGAAAGCCTCCGGGCTGGATCGGATTGGCGGCAGGGCCTTGCTTTCTGCGCCCCCTCAGTTAGTTGAGGTCTTACTAACTTTGTTTAATTCTGTCCTCAGGTTGTGCCACTTCCCATCCCAGTGGAAGACTGCAAAGATCATCCTTATTCCGAAGCCAGGAAAGAACCACCTCTTTCCGCAGAATTATCTCCCGATATTTCTGCTACTGACCAACTCAAAAATATTCGAGCCTCTTTTTCTTTCCAGGTTGCAGCCTTATCTAGAGGACTACATCAGACCAGAGCAGTTCGGCTTCCGACCTGGTCATTCCACTACGCTCCAACTCGTTCGAGTTATCAACCAGCTGGTTGATTATCACAATAAGTTCTTGTCCTCTGTAGTAATATAGCTAGATGTCAGCAAGGCGTTTGACAAGGTATGGCACAAAGGCCTTCTCTACAAGTTGAGCGAGTCTTCTGTACCGGTGGCTGCTGTACACTTGATCCGCTCCTACCTCTCAGGCAGATCCTTCAAGACCTTCGTAGACGGCGAACTCTCCACTCTGCGGCCGAAACTTGCTGGTGTTCCCCAAGGCAGTGTCCTGGGACTAGTACTGTATCTGGTTTATACTAACGACTTTCCAGCTATTCCTGGTGTGACACTCTCGCTGTATGCTGATGATGCGTTTCTACACTGTAGTAGTGTAAATCCGGCCTACACAACAAAGACCATGCAGAAACAAATGGACGCGCTGTCCCCATGGCTGCAGAAATGGCGCATTCAGATAAATGCTGATTCTATCTGTTTCAGGAAAAGGCGTAGAATGACACGTGCCGTGGAACTTGACAGGGTGTCTATCCCTTGGAAGCCTACTGTCAAGTACCTTGTCATAACGTCACATAACCTGGACAGTCGACTCAACTTCAAGAGACACGTGCAGAACAAGGTCTCCGAAGAAAAGAAAATTCAGGGTTTCCTCTCACTCTTGTTGGCAAGGCGTAGCCCCTTGCCAGTAAAAACTAAATTAACGATTTTTCTGTTAATAGTTAGTTCAGTGCTGATGTACGCGTCTACCACTTGGTGGGCATCTACAAATAAGTCACATGACATTACTAGAGAGTGATGAATTTATATTATGTTAACATTCCATGGGTAAATCTCGTCTTTACTTACTTGTACAGTTTAGAAAGCCTACCTTCAAGCAACTCCGTACCCTCGCCATGTCAGAGTCTAACATGGTTCTTTTGGCCTAACATGAAGATGTTGAGCAATAAACCAAATCTTGTATAACATGTCATACTATTTTGCTAAAGTGAACCATCGTATCATTTCGTCTCATTTGCCAAAATTTCATGTACATTTTGTCTTCCGCAGAAGTTTAACCGTACACATCTGGATTTAATAAATTGGTCTATTTCTTATATCAGAGGTGGGCCCTACAGCTATATTAATTAACAATAATTATTTTCAGAGGAACTTGAATGGAGGCTAGTATGATAGGCTTAGCTTTTACACATTACATTGCTTGCTTCAGAGTATCTCAGAATCACCATCGATCAAAAAGACAATTTGAATCACATTTATTCAATAAGTTTACGCAGTTATTAGGAATTTGTTAAAATCCAAACCACTCCTTATCACCTTCCAAAGCAACAAATGTCGAATGGTAGCACTGGACACTAAAAACTGTTTTCATGGATCGTTTAGAACAACCGAGGTGGACTAGAACAATACTCACAGAATTATTAGGTCTTTCATTTTTTAGACACTTGATAACGGCAGTTATTCGGGGCAAATGTCCGAATAACTAACTCATAGTAAAATTGAACATCCATTATTAATAAATGATAACTTCAAACAGAGAATAAACAAATTTACATCAGTTGGAAAGAGGATTTTTGTAAATTGAGTCAATAAAGTTTTGTTTTAGAATCTTGTACACTTATTTAGATTCTAAATCATATTTTGCTAATAAAATATGATTACCAAGAAAAACTAACACTCTCTCTTTTTCAGACTATAAAAGAGTTGCAAGGGAAGTCGGAACAGTCTCAGAATTCTACACAAACCTTTGCCCAGCTCACCTGCTTTCTTGGTTGACTATTTATACGGTCTTATCAAACTTCCCTATGCATAATGCAACCCTTTTTTGTGGCCTAGTTGGTTGTACCTTCAACATGAAATTTCTTCTAACTCCCTTTTCGTGGTCTGGTTGGTTATCCCTCCGGTACAAAAAGTCTCCGGCCTAAAGCCCCGTGTTTATTGGTTTTCCCTTCAGCATGTTATTCGCTTATACCGGGTGTAGATTTTAACTGGACCACCATTGGGATCTCCAAAAGTACAAGATTTACAGCATGGGACAGAAGTAGCAGATTTAAAATGGGGGACTTCACCTACTTTTTAGAGGCCATAAAAAATATGAATTTGAAATTTTGAAAATATTCCGCCATTTTCCAATATGGCGGCCAACTTTTAAATTTCTTATGGAAACCCCTATTTTTTATGACGGTTTTACATGCAATTATACATGTTATGTTTTTGATTAACTTAACCGTTTAGCCGCTAGGAGCACTGTAACTTCAGAAACTCTTATTTGAACAATTATTAAAGAGGCATGTTTTACCTTTTTCAAACAACAAAATTTAACTCAAAGTGCAATATTTTTTACAATGGAATGTTGAAAAGCTGTTTTAATTTCACAAATACTTTATTTTATACAAAAAATGTACCTAAATTATTTTAAAAAATCGCTAACGCAACTATTGTATGTTGTGTAAGTGGAAGTATAGCTCGCTTCATGTATTTATGAAGATGGACGACACTTTGAAAACCTGCTTTAAATCATAATTAATTAAGTCATCTTGAATGCCTTTTTGTGTACCAAAACATTTTGTTGCCATGATACAAAGAAGTTCTTACAATACTATGTACGCTTTACGATGTAGGAGAAGAAATCTGCAACAATAGTACAGTTGTCATGTAAGCTATTTAGCAACTTTCAACAGTAATTTAAATGCGTTTTTTGTATAAAATAAAGTATTCAGGGCTGTGCGAATCCAGAAATTCTAGATCGAATCCGAATAATATTGTTTCAGTCATTTTGAATCCGAATCAAATCCGAATAATATTTGTATGCTAATTACGAATCCGAATAATATTTTTAGGCAAATTACGAATCCAAATCGAGTCCGAATCCCAAGCCTACGAATCCGAATCTCAAGTCTACGAATTCAAATCGAATCCGAATCCTCTCAAGTTTGTTGAATTGATACCAAATATTAAAAAATTATACATTTTAAAAGGTGTTTATAAAAATTATTATTTATTGGACTGTGAGCAGCTTATTTTAAAATTAAATTATATTAAAAACTAACATTGAATCCAAGTCCAACTTCTTTTTATTGGGAATTTAACACAATCAAATACAGCCCACCTACTAACTGGTATCATAATTTAGTTAATAATAATTATTAAGTGAATAACATAGTACAAATTTAATAGGCTAATTAAATCAGGTAATGTCAAAAATTAAGAAATCAAACTGCAACACTTATAGGCTGCAGTAAAACATTTAATTCACAGCAGCCTAACATGGTACAACATTCTCTGTTCAAAACCGTTAATTACTTTTTTTCTCATTCGTACTGTTTTATCCTTGAAAAATTTTCGAATCTTTTCAGTCACTACTCGATCTTTCGAACCGAATCTGGATTAGCGGATTCGTTTTCGAATACGAATCCGAATATTTTTGCATGGCGGATTCGACTATCGAATCCAGAGATGGATTCGGATTCGAATCTATTTTCGAACTATTTGCACAGCCCTGAAAGTATTTGTGAAATTTAAACAGCTTTTTAACATTTCATTGTGAAAAATATTGCACTTTGAGTTAAATTTTATTGTTTGCAAATGGTAAAACTTGCCTCTTTAATAATTAATTGTTGAAACAAGAGTTTCTGAAACTTACAGAGCTCCTAGCGGCTAAACGGTTAAGTTTATCCAAAAAAACACCAGGAATAAAAAAGTCTAAAGAATAGCATGTATTGCATGTAAAACCCAATTCCGTCATAAAGAATAAGAGTTTCTATTAGAAATTCGAAAGTTGGCCACCATATTGGAAAATGGCGCCATATTTTTGAAATTTCAAATTCATATTTTGTATGGCCATTAAAAATTAGGTGAAGTCCCCCATTTAAAGTTTCCTGTAAATCTTGTACTTTTAGAGATCCCAATGGTGGCAAAGTTAAAATGGACACTCGGTATACTGCTTCCTAAACTAACCTGCACCGCATTCACCCTTCATTGCAAAGTATTGGTTGCGAAGGGATGGACTTGGTCAGGTTCCTTCTGACAGATGAATATAAGAAATACCTAGACAGAACCAATTTTCCTTGAGAGGATAGTAGGAAAAATCCAAGCTTTTCAAACAACATTTTAAAATCAATAATTTAATATAAAATTTTACAATAAAGAAATCATGGAAATATATGAACAATAGATAAAACAATAAATATTTTTAAATAGCTACTAAAACAATTTTCATAATAAATAAATGTCAATGGCACATTAAAATATGCATTCAATTGGTATGCAACATTCAAAATGGAACTGTGATACTTTTTAACATCTAAGTTTGCACTCTCTTGCCAGTACAGGGGCTAAATGTTTTGCGATGTACTATCAAAAATAAAATAACTTTATGACCTCTAATATGGGAATGGCATTGTAGCTGAGCATACAAGACTTTGAAGCTTACAACCTTTGATTCAAATCCTAGTGAAGACAATGGATGTTTTTCTAGTTGAACAAACGTTGATTTCAAGGAATAGCTCTCGGTGGTTTTTACCTTAAAAAAAATAAACTAGGTTTATCATTTGATAAGGAAACAATGACTGTAGGTATCCACTATCTATACATTGGAAAACTTTCTGCATCAAATGGAATTAATTTTGTGTTTTAACATCTTTACTTTAAGCTAGTTAGGCTAATGTAGACGGGGGACCAGCACAGCCAGGTTAATTGAAAGACATTAACTTGGGCTTTAACTGTGTTGGAGGTGCAAACTGTACGACCGTGTTAACCACTAAACCATTCTGCTTCCCAGAAACAATCATCAGGTCGCACTCAGAATGTTCATGAGATTGAATATTGGATGAGACAAGCAATAGACTCATCACCAACCACATCCGGTTCACAAGTCTCATGTTTTTTTAGAAATCTACTTTGATATTAAAAGGTATCACAGTTTTACTGAAGATGTTAGTTACCGGTACGTGTATTTTTATTAAAAATTCAGTGGAAGGGGAAACAATGATACAGTCTGAAGAGTAATCGAATTACATAAATGTACTACAACCTTACACAAAAATATTTTACAGTAGATAATTAATTCTATTCTCTTTGTGTAATATTTGATTACTCCTATTCAGCTATAGTATCAGTTGTAACAAGGCCAAACGGTCCTCGGCAACCCCAAGGTTGAGGAATAAGACTAAGACAACTGAACTGCGACACAGGAGGCTGTTGTTGTATCAAAGAAACCTCCACTCCACACATAGACAGTTTGCTGATTGGTAGTTGATATATTTCAGACAGTGTACTGGCATTAGATATTCTGTTGCCGTTAATGTTCAAACACTGAAGCTGATTTGCTCGCTGCAGACTCCTAAATAATGACAAATAAAGTGTTTATTATTCCAGTCTAGAAACTATTTAAGTTAGAAGAAAGACTAAAATAATCTTTAAAAGAATGGTTAACCTAAAGAAGTTAATAACAGATAAATTAAAAAATTTTAACTCCCCGAACGGCTGAACAGATTTTCTTAAATCATAGCTAAGAAAACTCTCCATCAAGTCACCATTAAAAAAAAAATCAAAATCGTTTCACCCCTTTGGGAGCTACGATGCCACAGACAGATACACACATTAAACTTATAACACCCCTCATTTTGCATCAGGGGTTAAAAACACTGCTGCTGTCACAATATAAAACACAACTTTTGTTACAAATGAAATAATTATTAAATTAGTTTTAAAAGTAAAAACAATCGAGACTTGTAAAAATTCTTAGCAAAAGTTTTAATTTGCAAAGTTTGACTTAATTAACAAAACGCACCTGACTAACTGAGTAATATCATCATCAGTAGCATTACAGTTTGAGAGGTCCAAAGACTGTAGGTTGTAAGGATCTCGTTGTTCAAAGAATAATGCAACTTCTCGTACAATATTTTGTCCTGTCGAAGCTAATTTCAGCTCTATTAAACGACTAGGCTCTAAACGACTTAGTAAAGCTTCTGCGCCTTCTCTATCTAAATTATTATAACTGAAATCTAATTTGTCTATGCAATCTGAAAAGGAAAAACAAAGGATGCAAATTGAAAGTATAATATCTAATAAGCATTATATACAAGAATAAACCTTTCCAATATGCTGTTTCAATTTTAGTTTTAAGTAAGTAAAAAATGTCTCAAGGTAAAACTGAAAATTATAAAACATCTCTTACTCTTAACTTTTTGAGTACTATGAACGTATGGGGACGTTTTTCGCTAAATCTTAGTTTGGGTACTTTTTATATTTTTCAAAGTACTACGACCGTGTCCATTCCTTTCTAAATTAATACTAGTAACTATATCTGTTACTTTTTTAAAGAAGCTGTATTTACCGCTAAATTAAAACGCTGTAAATTAATACTAGTAACGCCATCTGTTATTTTTTAAAGAAGCTGAATTTTTAAACAAAATTAAATATGCCATTGTTTACAAATATCCACGGCTTCCATAAACGCAGTTTAGTTCGGTATGCATCTTTATAGTTAACCTCATTTGTGACTTTATGTTTTGATTCCATTTACATTGTGTAATGGCTAATTATCGTTGTGTAATGAATGATAATAAAATCAAACTTTTCTTTGCACATGCTGAATCAAAAATTGAAGAGGAACTGGAAAGTGAAAGTTGGTTTTGTGTACAAGATCTTTCGAAATCGGATACTAACGATGATATTGTTTTGAATGAACCCAATACTAGCGTAAGTAGGCCTATAAATATTTTTTTAAACAAGTAAACCAATAGAATATAAAAAAATGGAATGACGATCTTAATTTTCAATCAATACTGTATCATTTTAGTAACAATGATTCTGGACTAAATCCAACCGTACAAATAGAAGAAAATTCTTTTGCAATGGATTATTTTTTGATAAGACACTGATGTAATTTATAGTAGAGCATACAAATTTTTATTATTACAATTTATTATTATTTTTCTGCAATAAAAACTTAACTCTGTATCTCCTTCTTCAATCTTAAAGACAATTTTCAGGGATTTGTTTTATGTATTTATAGTATTTATGCATTTTTGTGTACAAAACAGTTGATAAGGCCTATCTTTATAAATGAATAAAAAACATCTGCATACAAGATAAATCAAAGTGAATAATAGGTATAACATAAAATTATAGAAGAAGTGAAATGAGAAAATTATAAATAAATTCAGGCTGTATGGAGGCCTGTTTTGGATTTCTAAAACCTAGTACTTAATAAAAGGTTTAAAATATCAATATTTACCTAACGATAGGTCAGAGCATCCGCGGAAGCTAGCAGACGTAATGTCCACAGAAGCGAGGCAAAGAGTGTTCAGTCCCGGAGCACATTTCAATATCTGGCTAAGAGGTCGCAGACAGTCTTCACCCAACGGATTGTGGCTAAGGTCTAATATTTCCAAATTCTGGTGGAAAAGAAATAATTTCAAGAATTTATCTTGTTTTCTTAAATACATTAGGAGAATTTTTAAACTAAAGGAACAATTACAATGTCGTAAATAATATAATACCCACAATTATATAATACAACTGGATGATTTGTACTCTGTTTTGTCTTTATTTTCAAGGATATCTTATTGTTTTATCTATATACAGAGTGTCTCAAAAGTCTGTGAATGGTGTTATATTTTTGTAACCATTGCCGATTATGCAACAAAACTTGGTACATCGTTTCTCTACAAAAAAAAAACAAATTTTTAAAGCAATTACAATTTTTTTATCACCTTAGCCCGGACTGCCCGCAGGGAGAGTCGGAGGAAAATCTTAAACAGGAGCAAAGGTCGAGTTATACATCAAATTAAAGGCCTATCTTAGGAGAACACAATGCCACAAATAAGACTCAAAAGGTTCACCCTACACAAAATGGTGACACTCCAGCCTTAGTGAGTGGACGACCAATTCCCAAAATAGTTGGTTGAATTGAAACCCTAAAAAATATACACTTTATAACGTTAGCCCCACGTTGGCAAGCCATTTTATAACGTTAGGCGTTATAAAAATAAAATAAATATAGTTGTAAATAAACTTGTTAAAAAAAAATGATGTAGAGAAATTACCAAATAAATTTTTTTTTTAAAATTTGTTCAAATTAATAAAAAGATTATATATGTGAATTATTCTTTGCTTAACACTTATTTTATTTCAATGAAAAACACTGTCTACTTAAACTATTTTACTTTCAAATCAAAAAACTAACACTAAACCTCAAAAAAACTTACTTTGTTTACTTTTGAAAAATCTATCAATCTTCCACATATAGCCTAATTCCATCTATGCATCATATCTTTTAATTATGCATATCGTATTTTACACAAAACATCTTTTATTCTGATTTGATTTACCGGGGTGTGTTTTGTTGCTGTAAAAGTACTACCTAGATGGACAATTGTGGGAAGCAATGAAATTCAAAGCATCGTGACGAACAACTAAACTCTTTACTCGCTCATTGTCAAAATATCTTTACACAAGAAAAATTTATACATAACACATGAGTTAGAAAACATAATTATACAATTTAAAACATACAACTTAAATTTTATAAAAAATAGAGACGCAATTTTAATTTAGAATAGGACTATGTAAAAAAATTTAATTTAAAAAACAGACTGAAAGATATTAAACTATATGGCCATTAACATTTACAAAATAGTTCAAAAAGTTCAACATACACCTAGGCTTTCTAAGATACTTAACGATACTTGCGTTTTTCGAAGCGTTGTTTCAATCACATGGTCACAAGTTGTTTTTTACGAATCCTTCAAAAATGTTCGCTGGATCACAACAATATAGCGTACATATACAATATACCAACAAACGTTTACATCAGAACACAATTCACCGCTCTCCCTTACAAACAATCCATATTTTGCAAATGAATTCACAAACCAAACAACGCTGTCGATACAAGCTTTTACGACATCTTGAAGTAAGTTGGGCACGTACAAGGCCTTCGTAAATCGTCATCGACGCTTACCAGCACCGTCATCTAGTTCAAGTCTGTGTTCTATATCACCATAGACGTTTGTGCTATTATATTTTTTATCATGTGATGTAGTTATTTTAATAATTATTTCCCTTTAAATGTCTTACAACTGTTTGTTATGTGACCTTAACATTATTTTAAACTGTTTTTTTAATATGGCCTGTTATTTTTATCAATGTTCATTTTTCACACAAGTATATAACGCACTTTCGTTTACCAATGTTTTTTTTCCTATCCATTAAAATTTAAGTCTGCTCTTTTAGTTTTATATTATAGTCTGCATATATTTTTTATCTTTACATTTTTTAAGTTATTAAAATTTACTTGTTTTGCGTCTTTGATTTATTTATATATATATATATATACAATTCATTAAATTTTGATTACTAGATCTTGCATCTCTTTTGTTACTAGAACCATCACTCTTTGTTTAGACGTTATAGGAATTTACTTGTTTCATCATAATTTTCTATCACACGGATTGTGTATATTACAACTTAATTTTGAAAATTCGCTCAACTCACGTCAGCGGTTCAGCTGAGTGGTCGAATTATTTAAAAATGTTAAATAATTTATAAATGCCTTGGTTCAGTTTAAACATTTATAATTTTGTGCCCTTCTGTACTTGTAGATCTAAAACATTATTGGGTCGCACTTGTTGTTTTTACTTTATGGTTTCACATACCTGAAGTCCTCGATGCTGTGTTGCTTGTTGTGCAATATGACTGAAACCTTCTATAGTGATACAATTGCAACTCAAGTCCAACTGCCTCAACTGTGACAACTTCATCACACATTCCGACAACATCTGTAACAACAGCAGTTATTGATAGCTTTATTGGAGTAAAAGGTTGTTTAAATTAGAAGTAGTGTGGTTGTCTTTCAATGTAGAGAATAACAATGTAACAACTTCAAAATCTATTTACTGAATCACAAACAAATTGAAAGCATATCGATGCATACAGTGCTGATACATGCTATAGGGTACAAATAATTAAATTCAAAATATATCATTTACAAAACAGAGAAAACAACAATCATATCAGAAAATTATCTCCAATTATATTATACTGCTGAATCCAAGTAGACAAGGTGTTAAAATGTCAACCTAAATAAATTCTTTGTAAAACTGAAATTATCTTTCACAGAAATCCACCCAATAAAGCTTTCTACATAGAAAAACTCCTCAACAAGGACCTCAAAGAACTTTAGCTTGACGGACCACCCTAAAAGGCATTTAGTTAATACGCTTTAAATCGGGTCTTCTCTGAAATAAAATATTTTTTTAAAAAATATATTACATAAGAATTTAAAAGACAATTTTGGGATCTGAAGAAATATTTAAGTTATCTGTTTCATTCTAAATAACTGTGTCTAATTGTATGTGTTAAAATATTTTTTGTTCATTTTTGGTGTTGGATGTACCACTAGGCTCAACAGTAAATTATTTGTCAAACGACATTTATTGGCAAACGAAGTCATAGATAATCAACTGTTGATTCAAAACTTGATGACATTTCTGGTAATATTAATGAAGAGGAGTTTGCAAGGTCCAATTATTAGGTCCAAAACCATTCTATAAAATGCGCTAATTTTACCACAGATTTGAGAAATGATAGACATTCAAAGAAACTTGGTATCAAGTGACACAGTCTTTTTTAACATAGAGGCCAAACAGAAAAAACTAATCAGAAAGGTACTTATATTGATAGAAGACATGCTCTCGAGATTAACCAATGAGCTAATTATGATTTAGGGCAGGTTTCTCTGAACCTAGATAGTTTTACATGTAAATAAAATGTATAAACACTGGGTATGTAACACTTAATTGTGAGAATACTTACACCATAAAAACTGTTTTATCTTGATTGGAACCCCCAACCCCTCCCCCCTGGGGTGACTGTGAAGGTCATGTATTCCCGAATAATTTTTATATTTAAAGTCTATTTGGGTAATAGAATAATATCAATTTAAGCACAAAAGATTCATTTGAGTATCTGCGACAGATTTTGCTGGCCTATTTAAATTTTATTTATTTCCAAAATAAATACAGTTTGCGAAATGTTGTCACATAAAAGTAAAAAATGTTTTAATACAACTTGAAGTAGGTAATACAGACGTTTGTCATACCTGTTAGGTCTGTATTACCTACTTCAAGCTGTATTAAAACACATTTTACTTTTTTTAGTTATGCACCTAATATTACAATTAAGTTTCAAAAAATGTAATGTAAAATGAAACCGGTAGTCACCGAAATCACCATTTGGAACTGTCGACGGTTGTTTGAGGTATGTACCTAAGTTAAATTCTAAAAATGTACCTGAACACCTTCATCTCCAAGCTGATTGCCTGATAAATTCAAATGCTGCAATGCATAGTGATGAGTGAGAGCTTTTATAGCAGGTTTAAGTTGAACAGGCAATAATGCACAATCGGTCAAGTCTAAGCTAGTTGTTGCTTGGCAAGCATCAAGACTCCATTCTATGTGGTCGTCCAAATCTATTCAACAAAACTTTCTGTTATCAGCCAGAATTAAAAGGTGAATGCTTAAGATACACATAAAACACTATATAGTAGAAACACAAAAAACTGAACTTTAGGGCCTGGTTGACAGATATAGAAGTCAAATTATTTTATAGAGTTTGGGACAAAGCTATACATGCTACACTTTTTGTATAAGCTTACATACAGAAGAGTCCCACTAAACCAGACTAGATGGGACCGTACACTGCCCGGGTTACCTAAACTCCAAATTAAACGGGATTTACTCCAAAATGAAGTAATACTAATACAAGTTTTAGATGGGTAAATCTAATAAATACAGCTTTTCCTATAAACAAGGTGTCTACCAGAACATACAAATTTAATTTCTTGACTTTTTGGAGACTTTTAGTACATTAAAATAAAGTTTCTTACCTTGTTTGTGTCAAGTGACCTCATTTTTTGTATTTGTGACGGATTTTGAGACTTTTATCTTCAGACACAATAAATAAATGACTCAAACGAAGTCGTCAAACATTAAAATTAATTATACAAAACACATTTCACATTTAAAGTATGTTTTTGGTTTACACCTTCTGGACGGCAACTGTCAATCTGTTGTCTCGCGCATTCGGAACCTGTTCTTTCCGCGGGCTTCTTGAACTCTTATCGCCGTGTCATATAAGGTATCAGAGTCGAAATTTAGCTGGTCGATCAATAATTGATGTTTTACATTTGCATCTTTTGATTTGAACGCCTTATAGTCTCATACTCCTTGACTGAGTTCATATATCTATCTACCTTTAGAACATATTTTAATTGATAGAATAAACTTAGAACTCAAAATCTCACAACGAATACGTTTATTAACTCAAACGCATTTCAACGACAAAGTCGCTATTTTCAGCAATGCACGAGCTACAATAGTCACTATAAGTGAGTTATAGTTTGACTATTGTAGCTCGTGCATCACTGAAGATGGCGACTTTGTCGTTGAAACACGTTTGAGTTAATAAACATATTAGTTGTGAGATTTTGAGTTCTAAGTTTATTCTATCAAGTATATCTTCTCAAAAGTCAAGCTCAATATTTATTTACATTTTAATTGGTTTAAGGTTATTTTGTAGGTTAGTGTAACTATGGTCTTCGTCTATGAGATGGCGTGCAAAATTCGATTTGTTAGCTGAAATTGTTTTTTTCGATAAGTGTTCTTTAAATCAAGTTTTGAACGGTCTCCCAAACTGGAAGAATGTTTAAGACGCGATTTAAAGAACACTTTTAAATTTAAATTGAACCAAATCTTTAAATAGGTTTGAACTATGAATCAGCGTTGCCACACATTTGACACAAATGATTTGTTTGATACAGTACAAACGGTGGGGCACAGAAAAAGAAAAAGTAGGTGAGCTTAGAGAACAATTTGTGACTTTTTGGGGGCTTAAAGGTCAGTTTTTGAAACTGGTAACCCCCCTACTATAGATTAATTTTAGTTTTAATAGTAATGAATTCATAGTCCTAAATTCTAACCTACGATCTGCTGTAGGATTTGTAACGTCCCATCAACTACTTACAACCTTTCTATCATTTATCCTTA
>JAGFPH010017987.1:0-16888 GCA_018207615.1 Philaenus spumarius | reverse complement strand
CAATAGGGCTATTATTTTTGGATTTCAGATTTTAGGAGCCGTTTCAGATAACCCTGGTTTTGGGTGACTCTAGTCCGGTTAACCTTTCAACGTGTGACTTTTTATGAGAAAAACTACCCCTGCTGCGGGACTTTTTTTAAGCTTTCAGGAGTTATGAAACATGTTTGTATAAAAACATTAGTAACTAACTTATTTTTTGGAATATTTTTATGATTCTTTTACTAAATTAAACAGCAGATTACATTCTTTTTGTTAATATCAATAACACATGAGTTTATTTGTGATAACATATTTACATACCATTCAAAAGTTAGTTTTAGTGTGGTAGTCTTATCACAAAACACATACCTAAGAAAACACTAATAAAACTAATATAAAATATTCAAAACACGATTTCCGAACGTATTCAATCAACTAACAAACATAAAACACACTATAAGTGATCAAATGTAAACAAAGACGTAGTAGACACAATGTCACAAACTTGTGTGGTAAAACAGCTGTTCCACTGGGGAACTAATTTCGTCAAGAAATTCAACAGAAGTATCGTAAGTTTTTTTTCAATCAGCCAATTCTGCTACAATATCTACAATTATGCTACATTATGCTGCAATATCGATCGCTTCGAGATAGTTTCAAGTTTAGCTGCTAGAAGGAAGCATCTGATGGAATGTTCCTGAGCGTAAGTTATACGTCAAAACGCGCCGAAGGAAAAGAATTCCCGGCGTATCACATACGGCAAAACACGTTGAAGGGTTAACCGGCCTTTACTGTATGCAGCTATAAGACTAAACAATTATTTAAAATAAACTTTCCTTTTTATTTACTTTATACAATCAAGGCAGATATTATAACTTCATAATTCACAGTATCTAACTAATTGTACCTACCTAAATCACACATTGACTCTGTAACCAAGCCACTGTCACAAAGGAAGGTCCTTTCCTCAGGCTCGACTTGTCTTCGCTTTAAATCTGGATATTTACGCTTAAAAGACTTGACTCCTAAGTAGTTTGAGATCTGTTCTTGTATCATATACAACTCTCCTCCTTGTAGAGGCCATTGATATTCGGCTATTTGGTCTACAGTCAGCTCTTTTCCACTGAAATATTTCAAAGATATTATATAATCTACATTATATATTATGAGATATTACGAGGATGAGTCAAATATAAACCAGATGTTTTGTATATAAATTTATTGATTGTTCATGACATTTAAAAAAAAGAAAACATCAACTTCTGTCGACATAGTCTCCTGCTCTCACATAGTCTCTATACTACACATTTTTAAGCATCGCGGAAAAACTTGAAAAACATTGAAAATCGCACACACAGTCCTTAACTTCTTCATTGTTCTCAGATTGTTCCTCTCCTAACGCTTCTTTCAAGGGTACAAATACAAAATAATCACAAGGGAACTATTTTGGGCTAAAGGGACACAGGTAAATTATTCAAAGTTCCCAATGCGTTTTCAAGTTTCTTTTTGTATTTTCTTTAAATAACATCAGACACACACTTTCCTGAAGCCAATATGTTTTTTGACAGTGACACGACCTTTGAAGTGATTTCATCATCAAATGTCGGTCACTCTCGATAAAATTACAAATTACACAGATGTGGTTATCTGCGAGTCAAGATCCCTTGGCTTCGATCATGACTTTCATTTTTCACACATTCCTGCCGGCCCTTAAACTTGCTGGCCCAATCGAAGACTTAAGACGGTGTAGCGCCTTTAACAAGTTAAAATGTCCAAATGTTTAATGCTTTTCTTCTTTAAAAACTTGCTCGCTCATTGCTGTACTGAGGAAGAAATGGAGAGAAATAACCCACCAAGAAGATTACCCGTCACATCCACCTTCTCTGTCTACATTCATTGCCATAGCTTTTTTCGTTACACGTATTTTATATTTGTCATTGCCATAGCAACCAATTAATAACACTTTTTTCTTTACACATTACATTTTCTATTATTTGGTTAACTCCTATTGCAACCCACGTTAAGGAACTTCGTTCCAATAATTCATTCAAACAAAATTTTACCAACTCCTATAAAACCGAGTGTATGTCCGTATGTACATACTGTAATACTTGAACAAAACTTAGTGTAGATTGAACTTTGGGGTTATGTTCTACCCCATCTACAATCATCAATAATATCTTAATCAATAATCTTCTAAAGTTGATTTTTTTAAATAAGAGTTATAAAATGAAGGTAGGCTATAATAATAAATTATAAGATTTGCTCTGAGGTTATAAAATGAATATAAATACAACATTTTACCATCAATATATTCATTTATACAAATTTAAAGATGACACCTATTTGTTTAACTTTGGAAACATTTGTATAACATATAAATACATTCGATTATTCATTTCTTCATTATAAATATAAATGACTTCTAAATAATTTGATATATCAATGTGAAATAAAAAGCAATTAAAAATGATATTTTTATCTTTATTTTGATATATAATAATATATATAAATATAAAATTTTGACAAATAGGCCTACATTTTTATAAAATCATATCTAAATATCCTTATAATTGTACACATTTAGCAAGTTAAAAATCCCTTCAGAATAGTTAGGTAAACCTACTTAAAGTTTGTTGTTTTTAAATATTATTTTTTTAAATTATGTATTTCTGACATGGAGCCAATTAATCTGCCTGTGATTTTTCAGAAGGGCTTACTAATACCATATATTTATATTAATAACAATTTACAGTGTACAGCAGATTACCTGCAATTAGAGCTATTTGGGACTGAGTCTAACTCAAATTACCAAAAAACATGAAAATAAAAACAAAATAAAGGTTAAAATTTTAATAGATGTTTAATGAGCATAAGGAATAGTTAAAGATTCCACAATGCAAATTCCTCATATAGAATATTACTAAAAACAGTTCAAATAAATTTGTTTTAAGAAACTGTATTTTTGTATTAAATAGAAAATCTCTTAAACTTAATGGTGTCAGTCAGTGTATAATCTTTTGTTGTTCGACATAACTAAGAGGCCCTTGAATCTTATGAGGTTCGGATTCTAATAATAATTGACTTTGAAGCATAAATCTCTACTCCAACGGCCGAGCTTTGAAAGATCGTATGGGTTTCTACAGTAGATTTTACAGCCATCGTTGGTTGTTGTTGAGAAGGAAGTAAAAACAACCAATAAAGTATAACAGTTTTTTACAAGGATTTTTGTTGTTGTATTTTAAGTGAGATTTTAACACGTTCGCTACCACCATAGTAACATTTTTTAGTACGCTTAGATTAGCGTCGCATATATGCAACGGCCGGTTTCTATCCACAGACTGATGGCTCAAATGTGTGACGCCTAGTCCATTTGAAATAGACTGATGTTGCATATTTGTGGCAGTATTACTTTGTTATTTAATAGCTAATTTTGAAGTACTAGCATATTTTAAAGACCTGATGTATTGGTATCGGTAAGTAGAAAGGTATACCACTCATATGTCGGTCAGCAACTTTGACGTTTTAAAAGGTAGTAATTTTATAGTTGTGGATTCTGTGAAATGATCTTTTACGCGGGAACGTGAAGTTTTCAGGAAAATTCAAGCAAGAATTTCTGGCGGTTTTCCCGCTTTTTTATTTCGTGGGAGCGTGAAGACGCAAAGTTTTCAGGAAAATTACCTTAGAATTTGTTAGTCGTGCTGATGTTACTAATATAATAAACTAGGTTAATTAGTTTATTACTAATTATAGATCAGGAGGCAAACAATCATGTATAAATTACTAATATAATTTTGATACAACTTTTGAAACGTCAGATGATACGAAAACCTTTGGAGAAAAACTAACTTGCATTTCTTCGGTTTGTATAAGCAAATTCTCTGTAGTACAAATACCAATTATCAAAGTGTGAAGCTATATGCAGAACTGACCGCTAAATAGAATCTTCCAACTTGATTGACTGCCGGTTGAGATCAATAAGTTGATAAGATATTATTTCATTTCATTTCATTTCATATGTATAATGATTTATGAGAAATATGTAGACTCAGATCTGAAGTGTTTAAGGAAGAATATAAATCTTTAAAAAATAATTATAAGAGGGAAATTAGAAAGACAAAATCAAACATAATTCCTTTATAATCAAAAGTGAGATAAATCATGTAAATAGAAATAAGTTAATTTGGTCAATTGTACACAATTCTTTAGGTAATAATGAAAGGGCTAGTAATAGTATACATTCTGGTCTTTCATCTGATGACTTTAATTGTTCTTTTACTGATGAGATTCAGGCTATTGTAGACAATTTACCTGTCACTCAAAGCATGGCAAATTGTTGTCTTGAGGTGTTAAACGAGAAGAAGATATTAGATATCTCTAACATTTGTTATAAGCTTCAACATGTTACAGTTGAAAAGGTATATAAAAAAATTATGCAATTGAAAAACTCTAGGTGTCAGGATGTTTATGGCTTGGATTCCGCTGTACTTAAGCTGGCAGCAGTTGATGTAGCAGAAGTGTTGGCTTACTTGTTTAATTGTTGTATAGAGGAATGTTGTTTCCCTGATTTCCTCAAGTATACTAAAGTAATACCAATTTATAAGAAAGGTTCTAGATCAGTCTGTAGTAATTATAGGCCGATATCAATAATTCCAGTGATTTCAAAGCTTTTTGAAGCCCTGATCAATGATCAAATAGTTGAATATTTTGAGGGAAATGATTTATTTTCAGAATGTCAGTATGGGTTCAGATCAAATAAAAGCACATCTGAAGCCTTAGTAAATTTTGTAAAGGAATGCATTAGAGGTATAGAACGAAAGAATTCAATCTGGTGTAGATTTTTTGATATGTCAAAGGCCTTTGATACAGTTTCCCACAAGACTCTATTGGAGAAACTATTATTTTATAATTTCCATGTGGATACTGTCAAGCTTTTTTAATCTTATTTGTGCAACAGATATCAGGCTGTATTTTGTAATAGTGTCTTATCAAAATTTTTGCCATCGTGTCATGGGGTGCCACAGGGGTCCATATTGGGACTAGTTTTGTTCATTATTTATATCAATGATTTACCATATAACATTAATGAGGTTGGTATAACATCTTTTTTGTTTTCTGATGACCTAGCTGTGATTGTTGAAAACGAAAATTTTGAGAAAATTGAAAATATTGTCAATGTTAAGACTGATGTAATAAATGGCTGATGTGCAGTCAACTCTTTAAAGGTTAATGAAGAAAAAGTCTATGATTTAAGAATAAGTCTCAATAGGAAAGATGTATCACAGAAAGATAAATTTGGGTCATTCCATATGAAATCAACACACTAAAATAAGAAAATTTACTGGACCACCTCAGAATTTGATGAAATTTGGTATGAAGATTGCCCTCATAGAGATTAAGAAAAATGCCAAATTTTTTTCAAATATCTCAAACGGTTTCAAAATTACGGCCATGTAAAGTTTACCAAAATCCGCCAAAAAAACGTAACCAACATATTTTGAAATCACCATAGCTTTTCTCCTAATTGAGCTAGAGAGATGGGAGTGGTGTCATTTTACTCAGTTTTAAATGCTCTTTCTTTTGATGTACAACACAACATATGTTGTTATAAAAAGTTTTTTAAGGACATCAAATTCAAAATTTTGATTTTGATTTTCTCAAAAAGTGCATTTTTGAAAATTAAAAAAAAATTCCTATAAATAATTTATACTTTTGGTAAATGATTCTCAAAATTTCAAAGTGGGAGGCCAATGGGTTCATAGTTAAATAATAATAAAAAAAAGGGTGTTTTATCAAACTGTTAGTCAGCCTACCTAATACAGATTTCTTTACTATTTTACATTAATCATGAACATAAAATTAAATTTTTAACATTTGCACCTTAGGCAAAAGTTATTCAGAACTTGATGTTTTGTGAAGTTTTTATTTCTTCTTCAGATGTTATTACATAAATCCTTCCTGTAAGGAGTGGTGGGATCAACTTTACAAAGTATATTTGTCAGTGGTATTCACAATATTATGTCTGGTTTTCTTGGATATGAAAATGATGATGAAGGACCAGCAGGATGCAGAAATATCACTTTTAGTTCATCTTCATTCTTCTCCAACACATATGCCAGCTACCACTTTTGGTCATATACAGCGGTTATATATCCACTAACTTCTGTCATTTGTAGTTTTTCAGAGCTTTTTGGACTGTTTCCTCTGTTATATCTTCACAGAATATTTTTACACATATCTTTGATACTCTCGAATTTACAGGCATATAAACATAATATCTTACTTATAACATAAATTGATAAAGTTTTTCTTATTGTGCAGCGCATCCATCCGTGTAATCAAAAATCTTTTTTTTTACTGATTGAACTTTGTTGTTATGAATTCAACAAGTTTTTTTTCTGGAATGTATATACAGAAATAGTGTTATACTCCGAACATGGTGAAATTACAACAAAATTTAAATGTTTCATTAAGTTTAATATTCTCTCTGTAATAAATCACAAAAGCGTGTATTGTCACATGATCACTTGCCCAGTGGAAACTTTGAGATTCGTCCTGAACGACAATACAGAGAAATCTAGGTTTACTACAAACTCAGACTCTTTAATATTTTCTTTTTTGTCATTAATGAATGATGACTTTGCAATAAATCATGCTTTTTTTAATTGACAGTTTGTTACAGAAAATATTTATAAAATCCTTATTAGATTTCTGTAAAGTTTCGAGACTGCAACAATCAACAGATGATATGTGACATTTTCTATAAGATTTTCTTCAAAAGCCTCTTCAATGTTTTTGCAAATTGGGGTAACATCTGGGCATTATGTACAGTCACTTATATAGCAATTAATGTTGGTGGATTACCCAGAATTTTTGCCAAACAGTGTTTATAAGTATTTAGTTGTCCATTTGTCAAAGCTCCTAATTTTGTATTTTCTATCATTAACTTCAAGTTCTAGTGGATTGTGCATACACAGACTGAATGTGTACCACTTTGGCCTGCCAGAATGCAATGTTTTGGTCGAAGCTCGGCAAATTTTTAAAAACCTATTGTAATATCTGAGAATCTTTCCTTAAGCAATAAGTAAGTTTCCTTTAGGATTACACAATATTAGTCGTTTTGACAATTTTGTTTTAAAATATAATTGACTACAGTCAAACAGTCCTTAATACCGGTCATTATTCTGCTTATATCATCACTTTCATAAAATGACTTAACAGTATCGACAATAGCTTTTGAAATAGCCTTTCCAGGCTTTGGGTTAGGGCTTTCTAAAATACCCTTTTTCTTATAATATTTTTTTAAATGTCTCACCATATAATTTGGTGCATTAAATTCCCAAATTATTTTTCTAATACCACATTTCTCTGGGAGAGACCTAAGTATCATTAACTTCTTAACTCCATTTGTTAAGATTTATTAATTCTATTTGTAGAAAACTTTTTTTGAGGCTTTGTAAAACTGACTCATTTAGATTCTCATCATTACTAGATAAATCTTCAGCTGCTAAAAAGTTTATGCTTCAATGCATAGTTTATCTGTTTTGCTACCTCTGTAGAATAATGTTTAGAGTGAATTTTATTAATGTTAATAGGAGACTCTTCTAGTTGAACTATTGAAGTAGGCCTATTACAATTTACAATTTTTTGATCTAAAGAAAAGGATGTGTCATGTGGCTGAGAACTCCTCGGTAGATTTGATTGGAGAACAAGACAGGCCAGAAGGGCAGGTTGATTAGTATTGTTATTTATGAGTGTCTCCTTACATTTTCAAATTAATTACATTATAAAGTAAGTTATAAAAACTATTTCCAACTCAACTAAAAAAAGTATTATTTTGTAAATAACTAAATTTTTGTCTTAGAGGCAACTCTCCTAAGTAGGCCTACATAATTAATTATGGTATTAATCACCGTTGTAAACAAACTAAGTAAAGGTAGGGTAGGCCTACATAGTATTTAACTTATGAAACACCATTTTTTAAATTATTATTTAACTATGAACCCATTGGCCTCCCACTTCGAAATTTTGAGAATCACTTACCAAAAGTATAAACTATTGATAGGAATTTTTTTTAATTTTCAAAAAACCACTTTTTGAGAAAATCTAAATCAAAATTTTGAATTTGATGTCTCAAAAAACTTTTTATAACAACATATGTTGTGTTGTACATCAAAAGAAAGAGCATTTAAAACTGAGTAAAATGATACCACTCCCATCTCTCTAGCTCAATTAGGAGAAAAGCTATGGTGATTTCAAAATATGTCGGTAACGATTTTTTGACGGATTTTGGGAAACTTTACATGGCCGTAATTTTGAAACCGTTTGAGATATTTGAAAAAAATTTGGCATTTTTCTTAATCTCTATGAGGACAAACTTCATACCAAATTTCATCAAATTCTGAGGTGGTCAGGTTTATACCCTGTGTTGTATGGAATGACCCATTTGTGAAATTTTTAGGTGTGATTGTGGAAGCTAATTTAAAATGGGAGAAGCACATAAACATTACTTCTAAGAAAGTTTCAAAGGGCTTATTTATCTTAAGAAAATTGTATTTTGAAGTTGACTTAAATGTCCTGAAAATGGTATTCCCATATTCACTGTCATTTGACTTACGGAGCCATTGTCTGGGATAATGATGGCTCCGTTAACAAACTTTCTATATTACAGAAAAGTTAGGTTGTTGTGCGGTGAGGGCACGATGGCACACTGTAAGCCGTTATTTAAAAAGCTGGGTATTTTGACATTGCCATCAATTTATATTCTGGACTGTCTATTATATATTAAGGGGAATATAGACTCCTATGAACAGAATGCCTCTGCTCATGAGCACTGGACGAGGAAATGTTTAAACATTAAGGGTAATCATAGTCATTATCAGACAACATTGAAGAGTTTTGAGAGTAATGCTATTAAATATTAAAACAGTCTTTCCGATAAAATAAAGCAATTACACCTAAAATCTTTTAAAACCACTATAAAAAAGGAATTTTTGGAAAGAGCCATTTATAAGAGCATTGAGTATTTTGATTTTGCCCATTTGATTGGCAAAAGATAGACCGGAATTGGTCCTGTTTGTGTATTTGTTTTATAATACACAGCTATATTTTTCTTTTTAAAAAGCCCCACTTATTGGGCGTCAAATTTATAACTTCAATTTTCTTTTTTTTAAATGTCCCATTTGTTGGGCATCAAATTATAATATTAGTAAAACTTCCTTTTTTTGTTCAATTTATGATAAAAGTTACTGTTAATTTTAAAACTACTACTACTTAGCTGAAGAAATAAGTACTAACTCCTTTATGGTTTTTATTTTACAATTTTTATACTTTTATTTCTTCTTTTTTACAATTTTATATTTGCTTCAGAGCACAATGAATATTATTTTATATTATAATTTTTTCTTAAATAAGACTCTCTATCTCGGGTTAAAGAATCCCTGGCTGTCTTGCTGTTAAATAAGCAATCTCAAATTTACCACTTACAACTAACATAGGCTACATGAAATACTAAAAACTAATTTATAAAATTCCTAAAACTAAATATTAAAAGTCCAAAGTGTGTGAAAAGTTTGATCTAGATTTAAAGGTTTACGTTGATTTTGCAGTTTTTATTTTGGATGTAGTGTTTTAGAAAATGGATATTTTTTGGTCAGGTATTACCTTCAATATGGCCTCTTGCCTACAAACTGTTTTCCTTGAAATTTACTACCAGTATTGTTTTGAGTTCCCACTTCCCTGGGACTTATAATTCGTTTCTTCCTCCAAGTTACTTATACTATTTATTTTCTTGGTACCTTACTACTCTTGGGAATATAAATTGTTTAAATACTTTTAAATATGTCTGCACTGGATCAAGACTGAAATCAGAGTACTTATTCTTCCCAATCTTTTTGTAACTCCCTCCTTAACAATTGAAAACTGCCTTCGATTTTTCGTTTGCGCTATTTAGTCGAACATGGCATGTTGTGGTTGTAATAGTTTTTTTTTTAACATATTTGGTCGTATTTATTTTAATGCAATTGTTTATTTTCACTTTCCTAATTGTAAATATCCACTCTTTTAAATGTTAATATTGTTTTATTACTTAAAATATCCAATTTATTAATTTTATATAAACATACACTTGTATTCTCACACTTGATAATTTCCACACAGCTGTTCAGCTGCTTGGTTGCGATCTTGCGATTACCGAAAAGAAAACATATTAACCCGTTAGCATTGCTATTACCTGTCTTGTTCACATTATATTTACACACTTTTGTTTTGATATCCCTAACACTTTGGTTAAACTAATAACTAATTTACAATGACTTTACTTAATTTCTAATATTTCTTATGCTAAAACATGAATGAATTTACATCGTTAAGAACTGTGAAAATGTTCTTACTTGTCAACATAGGCTATAATAAATTTTACTCTGTTTGTTTAATATTTTGGAAAAGGTAAGTTTACTTTTAACTTAGATGTTATTGTTTATGAATTTTAGTGTTTATTTTAATTATTTAATAGGCCGAACTCCCGAAGTTGTTTTAATTTATTTATTTAGGTTATCTTGTATAAAAACGAAATTTTGAGGTTAATATGTGAAACTTACTATCCACAGTTCTTTTAATTTTCCAGCCAGACTTCTTTACCCTTGATTTTATATTTTCAATTTATTCTAACCCTCTCAGTTGCTTTAAAATGTTACAGTTTGTATTGTTTGTTGATGCTATTGTTATTATTGTTTTTGAGTTTTATTGTATAATTGATTTTTACGAATGGTATTTGCTATTGTTGAATTTTTTGTCAGATTGTATTATTGTTATGAATTGTATGACGTTGCTATGCACCTTGCGGTGTTTCTGCAAGAAATAAATGAAATGAAATGAAATTAATTGTTATCACAATATTTTCAAACTACTGTTCGCTCTAATGTAACAGCTGTTCTTTATAACCAGAAGTTCTGATAACTAAGCCTAACAAAACGAACGTGCAGATTATTTTACCTCTCTAGATCAATGACTTCCATTCGTCCCTTCTTATTCCTAATGCTGGTATTTGTTTGGTCTCCCACACTTCCCATCGATTCATCTGGATTCTCACCACCTATAACAATTCAAAACACTTCAACATACTTCCCCACATAATATCACAAATGATGATTTAATTTTATGACTGTATTTCTTTACTATTTAATTTATTAACTGTACACAATCCGTGAAGTGAGCACACTTTTTTTAATTTGTACAAACTCCTTTTAGTAAAACATTGGAGAACATAATTATATTAACAATTAAATATGTAAATTTTAATGTAGACCAACAATAAACAGCATTAGTATACATTTTTTTATACAAAAAATTTAACATTTTAAGTCAAAAACTTGAATTTCATGGAAATGTTCCTTATTGTCTAGTAACATTCAAAAGTAAATTGTAATGGCTTATACATAAATTTGCTGAAAAATACTAGGAAAAGCTCTTATTGTTTAATCGGGCTACACCGGCACGTCCAGCAATCCGGTGCTTGGAGAGTGAAGGCAAGTCATTCAACTTTTCAAGTACCGTACCTGCATGTGGCCTATGTCAGTCAGAGTCTCAATTTAACTGTACAACATAAATAGCCATTGTGCCGTCGTTTGCTCGCATGTATCAGTAGTAATGCAATGTCCGAAAACTGTAAACACGTCACATTAACTTTGGATAAAAAGTATACAATTTTAAAAACGTTTAGAAAAATGTGACAAGTCATCTAATTTAGCTCAGATGTACAACATTGGCCGTGCAACAATAAATGACATAAAAATAAAAAGGACAAAATTGAGTCCTTTCTTCAAGAGTAGTGAACCATATTGTGAATGTCCTGACGACCTGACAACAGCTGACATAGATGCCTGGTTAGCTGGAGAAGATGAAGAACAAATTCAGATCTTGACGTACGATGAGATCATAACAGACGTTATGTACAGCGGTGAAGAAAAAGCGATGGACGAGGGGAGCCATGTCTCCGCCGCACATGCAATAAACACTGACAATTGATTGCTGTCACCACTGCAATCTCGTCGGCTGGGAAAATAGTACCTCCGCATCTGATATCACAACACTTAGAAATAGCAGGGAAACGTGATGACGCTCTCCTTCAATTCAAAAAAAGCAAGAAACCATAGACAATTTTATCGCTATTAAAATTTAAACGTTTTATAGTTCAGTTTACTTTATTGTACTGTACTTTTTAGAAATTAAGCATTTTATTTTTCTTCACACTAGTATAATGTATTGTATTACATTACCACTGTGTATTGTACAGTAACATGTTTTTGGAGGCACAGTAATTAAATATTACATATGATTGTATATAAACAATGTCTTATGTTAAATTTCCTTTTTGTTCCACTAATCCGGCAATTTCGGTAATCCGGCACTACCAATCCCGATATAGGGATGGATTAGCGAGATCCTACTGTATTTGCAAGGAATATTACTTTTTGTCAAAGGTCAAATTTTCTTTTAATAATCCTAAAAAAAACCTTAACTTTGTCATTAAGTCATTTAGAATATAGATTGAGAGCAGTTTCAGTTGGTTTCTCGAGTAAGAAAACTAGAAAGAGTTTGTCAAACGATAACCTTTGTCACAAAATACTCAGATTTGAGAATCCGATTTTGGATTTGATATTTATATATGTTTACCATTAAAAATGTAACTTTTAGGTTAAAAATAAAATAAATTGAAGGTGGTGTAGTGAACATAATAAACATTTAATTTAGAAAGAGGTTTAGAGAATATACCAGTGAAGGCAAGGTGACTGATATTAGCATATGAAGTGTAGTTTGTAATTATACTTTTATTTTGAATGGGTTAAAGTTGTTTGCTACTTACTTCCAGTTCTTGCCGGAGTTTGTGCTCGGCTGTTACTTTCTGTTGCACTCATCCTGGTCTCTTCTTCAAACATCTGCGGCGGAGGTGGTTTGGCCAATGCAGCTGCAGCCGCCTTAGCTCTCTGCGCCAATCTCTTTGCTTCTCTTCTTTCTTTCTTCTCTTTGACTGTTAATCTTTTTACTTTTCCTAACCTAATCTGTTTACCTTTATTGGTGTTTCTGATGCGCTTCAAATCTAACTCTGATACTTTTAACCCGGGTTCTATTTTAATTTCCGATAAAACTTTAACTTCTTCTTCAGAAGTTTTAACTGCACTTGGAACTACATCGGGAAGTAAACTTGTAACTTTTTCAGAAATTGAACTGTCAGTGCTTGCGATATTGTCTGTACTTGAGCTACTACTGCTTAATATTTTATTTGGGTTTAAACTTTCAAAGTTTTCAATAGATTTAAGGTTTGTTGTGTCTTGAAGACTACTGTTACTGTGTTCTTGTTGTATGCTGCTCTCTTGTTTAATTTCTTGTTTAACCATTATTCCTTCTTTATTGCTCGTGAGATGCTTTTTAATGTCCTCAGCACTTCTCATTTTACCCATAAGCATCATCTCCGCCAACATCTGTTTCATTCCTCGACCACGTCCACGACCTCTGCCTCTTGTTACTGCAAAATAACCATACTAATATTAATATTCATTTAATACCAAAAGGGGAAAGTAATGTTTAGCTGCCTACTAGTAAGCCCTTGAACAATCTTGGGCAGATTAATTAATTATAAATACAAATCAGAAAAAATAAAATTTATTATGGACTATTATTTATTTTTTTAGATTTAAAAAGTGACTACTTACAAACAACAAAAGTTATCTAGAGACCTACATAACTGTGATGTAGAGATTTTTAACTTGGTAAATGTGTACAATTATAAGGATTATTATTATAGTCTAGTACCTTTTTAATAATTACAAAATGTTAAATTGAATGTCACATTGAACATGTCATGTGTATTTTCTAAAGTGCTATAGAACTAATGAAGGATATATAATCTGTTTTGAGATTGGAATTCTTTGAAAATTTATCAATTTACAATCTTTTTTGTTTAATTCCTTCTTCAAAAGAAACTACTTAGTCGTACAAACAACAAACTATATCTAACCGGGTCTGTGCCGTTAGGAATTTCAACATCGTAAATGTACAGATCCTACAGTTAATATTATAAGGAATATAGCTATATAGCACCTAATACTTCTCGATGAACAAAAGGGCATAGAGCATGGATTTATTAATCTACAAGTCTAATAAAGTTCTGTCTTAAGAAGCATATATGACAGAAAAAGTGTCATTTTAATCATTTTACTAAAATTTTGGAAAACAAAAAATCATAAATTTGAATCGTAGGCTGTTTAAATCAACGATTTGACCCCAAAAATATAAAATACAGTCACTTAGGAAAACTATATAATTGTTCATTTTAAAATTCCTCAAGTTTTCGTTGGAAGTAGGCAAATATTTTTAAATTAACAGAAGCCCAAACTTTTATGACTGTATTCAAAAAGCAATAATTGTGACCAATAACCCAAGACAGACCATGTGCATGCTCTGTCCAAACATGTCAGGAAGCAGACATGACAGAACAAATCAGATGTATCAATGTACATTAGTATTCCTATAATAATTATTGTATTCATGTACATCAGTTTTCCTACAACACAAAAATTAACCTTAAAATTATAAACATAACCTTAAATGGTTCACATAGTTGTTGAAGAATAACAGCTGATGAACAAAATCAGCTGTTATATGTTAACAAATAAATCAAACAATACAACCTTTCGCATGCTTCTTTTGTTACGTTTGTAGGTACACACACTTGTTTATATGAGAGTTGATAATCCTTTCTAGGAAAATGATAAATGATTTTTTTTTGCAGGTTTGGTTAAATGAAATAATTGATTTTACTTTATAATAATCAAACTCTATTCTATTTTAACAGGTATCAATTTAACATAATTGTTTGTAATTAACAAGAAGTACCAGTGAAAACTAAATAAAGGTGAAGAGCACCAATGGACTATCATTGCCTAAAAATAAACGTTTTAATGTTTCAAATACATAAACATCCATCTTCACTCGGATTCAAACTGGATTAAATTTGTATTATATAAAATTGCTTATAAATTTATAATAATAATATAAATTCAATATCAAAATGTGCACCACCTACTTACAATAAATAAAATATCTGAAATAATTTAAAAATCAATGCAATTACCTCCTCTCAAAATGCCTCCACCTCTAGGTTTTCTGGTTCTTACTACTGGTAACTTAATTCTTCCTCTGCACGATCTTTGTGGACGCCCATTGCTAGGTTGTACTTGACCAGGAAACACATTCTGCGGGTCGGCTTCCATAAAAGGATCAGATAAGTTAAACAATGGTACTGGAAACATGCTCTCACCAGTGTTTGGACCACTACTAGTTCCACTTGAAACAATCTGTTTCTCTGACGATCCTGGTATAACAGGAGGGATCACCTTGCGAGGTCTACCTCGTTTACGAGGGACATTTACACCTGGTATCTGTTGTTTCATAACACCCACACCAACTTGAGTTTGTAATGTAGGAGTTTTGCTTTCCGCACTATTTGGAGATACTACATTAATAACATGTATTGTAGAAGATGAAGATGGATCAGACAATTTCATTGGTAGTACTTTAGTCAGTAAACCTTGAAGCTTACTTGAAGGGCCTGCATCACACTCGGGTTCACTTTGTTTCATTTTCTTTTCAGAAATATGACTTTCCACACTGTCTTTCCTCTTTACTGATGATCCACCCTGAGTTAAACTTATTGTTGTTCTTCCCATTGCTAAATCAACAGGTGGCATTTTATTGACAGTTTTCCAAGTATCACACTGATCTTCACACTTAATTTCAGGATGTCCTCCAGCCTTGGACAATTTAAGAGTTATCTTATTCAACTTTTGACTTTCTTGCTGTTCTTGAGAAACAACAGGTGTTATTGTCAACCCAGTATTCTTAAATAAATGTTCTACTTTTGCAAATTCTGAACTTTTCATACCAGTAGGCATGCCTGAAATATCTTTTGGTATAATCTGTGTTGAATCTTTTCCAATTTTTAAAGTATATCCAAGCGTTTTACTTTGGGGAGAAACACTCTGTGCTTTTGAATCTTGAATTTTATAACTTTCTGATGATTTTTTGGGTGATAACGACTGAGATCTCATTATTACCGGATTATCTTTGGATAGCTTAAGCGTTATCGGCTCCAGTTTAGCTTGTGGTAGTTCCTTTTCTACTCTTTTAGGTGAAGTTATTACCATCGGTGATTTAGGCGAGTGTTTTGGTGATTTCATATCAGTTTTAATTGATAGGCCTGCAGTTTGTTCAGGTGGTATAACTATGGGTTTTATAGTAATTCCTTTGTACTTCTCTGATTTCAATAGCATATCTCTTGTTGGTTGTAAGCTTCTGGTTTCCGTTGCAACAGAATCTAATACCGTCTTAGTTGATTTATGTTCTTCAGGTTTTTTCAATATGATTTTAGTTTTCAAAGACATATGTCCACTGTCTTTTCCTTGCTTAATGTCTTGAGTTGTTTGTCTATTAGGTTCATTAACTATATTCTTCACTACAGACGTGCTTTCAATATTTTCTGGTGTTGGTCCCGATTCAGCATTGCTAACCTTTGCATTTACTTCTGTGCTTGTTTGTGCTTCATCAAGTTTTGTACGTTTACATATTAATAATTCACTCTTATCAGATTGAACAGTTTTACAAACTTTTGTAATTGCAACGCTAGGAGCAGCTTTTTCTGCAAAACTTTGGAAAGGTCTTTTAAGTTTTCGTTTGACAGTTACGCCTGCAGAAGGTTCTACACTTGATGAAGGTTTTGTTTTATTTTCTAAGCTTGCACAAGTACCTGTCTTAATTTCTTCATAATTTTCACTTGTTGGAGTATTTTTAGTAGCAGTTGAAGAAGTTGATTCTTTTAGCACAACTTTGTCACTGCCTTTTATGCTTTTGGGTG
>JAGFPH010017985.1:0-16890 GCA_018207615.1 Philaenus spumarius | reverse complement strand
AAGGGCCGTTGATACTTTGCAAAAGCGTAAGCGTGTACCGTTGTAGTTTATTGTGCTGTTATGTAGGCTATGTGATGTTTATGTAAACAATTGACTAGTATTAGTGTTGTTGGCTGGCCTGATGAAACATGTAGCCATACTTTGAAAAACAAGTACTACTATTGACTGAAAATAAGGTATGTTGATTAATTAAAGTAGTTCTAAAGCCAAACAATGAATATTGGTTTACATTAGTTAATCAACCATTATTAATAAGTTGTTACTAAGCTGCTTCGTGCGACAATTTCGAAAGTTAGGAGTACTTACCTGATTTAATTCAGTTAGTTACGTTTTAACGATTTATAATGTTTTATGTTGATTTAATGTGTTTTATTTGCGTGATAGATTCACTTGCATTTAGAATGTAAATTATCTAACTAACAACTGTCAAGTTAGTTAAACAGATTGTTAATAATGGCGCCTTTCATTATTAACTATAAGAACATTCAGAAGAAAGTTTTTTAATACATTTTTGTAAGAAAACACTAATTTAACCTGATTTAATTTAACATAAACTTTAAAGTTATGTTTGAATCATTAATTTTGGTGAAGAACTAAGGTAGATATGGCATTGCCACAAAAAACACATTTGAGAAATAATATATAAGGTTAAGTATTGATTTTAAAACTAATTCGATTTAAACCTTTTGTAATCAATTTTAAACATACAAAATTTAAATACTAATGCCTAATAGAAAATTGTTACTATGTATCAACTAACTGAATAGTTACAAATTGAATACAATTTAATACATACACACGTAAATTTTTTTTAAATTGAACGGGAAGGGGCCAGTTATGACCGCCGACCGTGCATTAGTGCAAAACGTACATTAGTATAAAAGCTGATGTGTAGGAATCAGATTTTTGTTTAAGGCAAATATATCTGAATGAATACCAAAATCAGGAGCTTGCTTAGTTTGTTTTCTTTGACTTAGAAGTTAGAGTCAGCATATCCCACATTCGATTCTAGGACGTTCGATTCTGGGTAAAGACCATGGATGTTTATGTACAGTAGAACCCCTCTTAAGCGGCCTCGGATCACCCGGTCCTCGGATTAACCGCAGAGGCGTAACTACAAACTTGGGCAAGACAATTTTGGGGGTCTGGGAGAAAATTTTGGAAAATTAACCCTCAAAAACATGTTTTAATGCATTCTAGAGGTAAAATTTACCACATTTGTAGTACCTATGTGTTTTATTTTGCAGATGATACTGAATTGAAAATATTATATTGAAACAATGAACGATTTGCAACATTATTTACCCTCTATCTCGATCTACCTCTGTAACCTGTGTCATCCAGGCTACTACATAACTACACTCATAACTTACAGTAACTTAGGCTATATGAACTTGTCTTAACAAATAACTTTACATTAAATTTTTTCCATAATTAGTTTCAAGTAAATTAAATTAGTTTCAACTTTTAATATTAAAATACCTCAAGGAAAGAAACGTTTAAAGTTTGTTTTGATAGTAAAATAATACAAGTGAGTAAAATGATTTGAAATTATCACACAAGTTCAAAACGAAATCAAAACGTATTGCTTCAAGCAAAACACGATAAGTTACATTACTATTCAAAACTGGAATCTTGACCATCCATTATAATTCATTTTTTCTGACTTTTGCTGAGGGAAATTCATCACGCCGAAATGTCATCAGTGAATAGTTTCATGAAGTTGACGGCTTCCGTTTGAACGACATTTTCGCTTGAATTTAAAATAAATTCAGGTTGAACAATTTTGTACGTGTTAAAAAACTGACTTCATTCCTTGAAACCGTGCGTCTAGTTGCACACATAACGTGTTTATCATGGGGTAGAAGACAGTCACTCTGAAGCAAGATTTTGTCTCTTGCAGCCTTTCATCCTCACTCAGTTTATCAAAGTGCTTCTTCGTTCTAGCGACTCGTTTTTGGGCAAAACCGAGCTGTATACCCCAACGCTCATACATATTTGAAATTTCTTTGTGAAATACTGAATCTTGTTCTAAAAGTGTCTTTGAGCCCCCTGGCTTCAAAGAACTTTGTATTAAGTAAATGTTTTATTAACCAAATTAAAAATTCACATTTTATAACAATAAAGTCGTTTTGAATAGATTTATCAGCAAATGACTTCCAAAATACACTTTTTTACATTTCCCCCATAGAAATCCAAGTAGAGCCAATGAGCCCGGTTGTCCCGGCGGTAGTTACGGCGCAAATTAACCTGCCTATCCCATGGAAGAACAGATTTTTTTCTCTGACAGATTATATTATTGTAACTGGCCGAAGTCTTAAAAATTGATTGTTTGACGGCCTTTTCTTGGAAAATAAAGCTGGGTGACGCAACATTAAGTGTGCAATGTGTTAGTGGCAGGCAGAACAGGGGAGGAGGAGCGTGAGTTTGATTCCCCTCTTGCTTCCGTGGCAATTGTATGTTTTCTTAGAATCAATTTACATCCTTTGTTTCGTTTTCTTTGTCTGTTGCTTTGTCGGAACCTTTACTGAATTACGTGGGAGCAAAATATGTAATATTTGTAACATATTGAGTAATATGTTGAGCAGCAAAAGGATTCAACGGCATTAGACGTGATTAACGTACGAAAATGGAGAGTCTTAGCTTAAAAAAAATCTTTGAAAGTTAAAGAACTGAAAAAAAGAACTGATTTTTTTAAACCATGATACAGTACATGCATATGTAAATTCAGTTTTCGAAGTTTATGTAAGTTTAAAATGTTTAATTTGTTGGTGTTTGTTCATGTATGTATGTACATACCCTACAATAAAGTAAGTTGCAATAACATCTTATTTGCTTGATTATTTATGAAATATGTAGTTTATTTTTTAACAAAAATCTATTTATTACGGGAACCTTGGATATCAACTGGCCAGGGTCTTGGTCCCAACCAGACCAGTTAAGAGGGGTTCTACTGTAGTAGGAATGATAAAGTTTATTTTCAGCCCATAATATCTGGGGGGGGGGGGGGGGGTTTTCACCTCAAAACAAACTGAGTTCCCAGTTTATGAAAAGATATGTCCCAGGCAGTCGAAAGATTGATTTCATAACCATGAAATTTGTATTGGGTGTGTATTTTTGAAAGTTGTAGCAATTGTTTTCTATGGAAGTGATAAATACATTTTAAAGTACCAAGTGCATTTAAAATGTCTTTGAACTGAATTTTATTATATATTGGTTTTTGTGGTTGCTGGGGGTGGATGTCGGGCGCCTCCTCGTGGTCAACCTGGGTAACGCTAAAGTCCGACTGAACAGCTCTCTGTCTCATTATTCGAAGGTAAGCAAGGCAATTGTTTTAACCTAATGCTTGATTGATTATTTTCTCAGTTGTTTATTTTCTAAGTTTACATTTAGTAAGTGGTAAAACTTAAAACATTTTTGTGTTAATAATGTTTTTTTATAAGGAAAAACATATAATTTGTACATAAAATATTGGGACTTTCTATTTCTTTACTGGTAATAAACATTTTTAGCTTAGGCCTACTCATAATTTATAGAAATATAATTCTAGATTAAGATTGAGTTTAAAAGAAGCCGTGTTAAAATGTAGAACAAAGTATCAGGGCCGGCGAGAGCGGTCGCAGGCCACTGACCTGAGCAACCCAGGGCCCCCTATACATTACCATTTTACTTTTTATGTAGCTACATGGGGCGAAGGATAGTAACATCAAATCAATACAGTGTAAAATTTAATTAATTGGTCGTGCAAATCAAATATTTCCTACGCTTTGTTCCTATGTATGTAGAACGTATCCGTCAAACTAATAAACACAACAATTTCTCAAAAATGCAATTTGGTAACTACTACACAACAAAAACAAAAAATATACAAGAAAAAAACGAAAATAATGTTAAACCTGATGTAATAAAAACAAATATAAACTTTGCAATTATTAACTTGCAATAATATTGGGGGCAACTGCCCCCCTTGCCCCCACCCCAAATCCCACCTACGGTATTAAGATTAGATATTTTAAATTGATGTTCCAATGTTGACAATTCCACAAGTTTACAATCAATACTAACATAAATTGAAAAATTTCATATTTCAATGGTGAACATAATGCTAACTCCTCATGAATATATTCAAACGATAATCTATTTATATAAAATCCAAAACCCACTCACTCACTCACTGACCGATCACAGTATATCAAAAACCATACCACTAGGAACGTGAAATTTGGTACACATATTGCTCATAGACTCTAGAGGCGCACTAAGAAAGGATTTTAAAATATTTGGCCTTTAAGGGTTGAAACAACCCCTAAAACAATAAATATCGTTTGTTATAGATCTCAAAAACCCTATCACCTAGAACGTGAAATTTGATACACATATTGCTCATAGGCGTAGAGGCGCACTAAGAAAGGATTTTAAATTATTTGGCCTTAAAAGGTCGAAACAACCCCTAAAACAATAAATACTGTTTGTTATAGTCTACTTTCCTAAAAGCTAGAAAACTAAAATTTTGTGCATTTATTTTTTGAAAAACACATAAAATATAAACCAGTTTTACACTTACGTGCTGCTAAGGGGTGAAAATGTGATAACAACCCACAAACCCTAAAAACAAGAAATAATAATTGGTATTCTTTCCGTAAAGCTATAGAAAGGAAATTTGGCACTTAATAATTTTAAGAAAATATTTAAAGTCGTAAGCTGATCAAATCCATCCCGATCTATTTTAAATTTATTTTTAATTTATTCAGCCGACATACCATGACGAAGACGATTGTTGGACAGCAAATGAACAATAAATTATAAACTAATTGAATATACATAATAATTCACATTCGTGAATTAAAAGATGAAAGAAAATGAGAGAGAAATATTACAATTATGTAACATAGTGATACAAAAAAATCCCTGTAGCGAAGCACGGGTATTCAGCTAGTTCTTTATATAATTACGGATCCGGCTTGCGATTTACTTTTAATTATTAATTTTTTATTGTGTAAGGAAAAAAGTTCAAACTTGGTGCTTAAAATGTGATTCTGGTTAAAATGATACTTTGCAAACAAAATTGTATGATTTGTATGATACAAAATAAACGAAGTAAATGGTTTTCAATTTAACATTGCTTTTATGAACAGGATACAAATCCAAGATAGCCACAACTACAGCAGACAATTAAATATCTCCGCTATAAATGGTACTTTATAAAAAATAAGTTTTAGTTAGGCTGAACTGTTAAATCAAGCCTTTTCAAAATTTATGTGTTCATTAGTAGATTAAAAATCCACTGTTCTGAGATAGCTCCTCATTGGAAATATTATACCATTAACTAAAGACTGTATAGAACGCATCAGTGAGACTTCTGGATAATACATAGGAGAAGGGAGAATAATCGACAACACTTTGAGAGCTTAGGTTAGGTTCAAGTCAACATGCAGACCTCCGGTTTGCGCCAATCGTCTTCTTTTATCAATACCTTTAAAATGAGGCGTCACTTAACAAGGGTTCTCATTTAAAATGTTTGACTTACCCCAAAATACCCCATTTACTGGGGAGGGGTTTACGATACACCAAAAAACTCCATTTTTGGTCATGTTTACAATCTCAAAGCAAATCTCTCTGTTTCCATTAGTAAAAAAAATAACAGGGGAGGGGGGGACTTTTAAGACATCTGGTATACTAGCATAATATAGAAAGGGAATTTTCTTTTTTACCTGTCTTTTTAATGTGATTTGGGGGAGGGGTTTATAACAAGCACCTAGATTACGGTATATACTGCTTGACACTTTAATGTCTGTCATAAACCTTAAAAATTCCAAGGCGGTTTATGAAAACAGATTTGTTAAATTATGAGACAAATGCAAGATCTCAGATAACCCAACACCTTGGTCTTGGTAAATTGTTAAATGCAAAGGTCAGGACGAGGGAAAAGTGATTTTCTTATTATGTGATTTTGATGACCCATTCTTTGATACATGATTCTAGAATAAGCAGTTTTCCAAGATACGTGTGGTTTAACTTTTGATTTTGTAAACTGGAATGAGTAAATGTTTTAGCGCAGATTATTAATGCATTCTTGCCGTTTCCGCAGTGGAGAAGCGTCACCCTCGTACATACCGTAATTCTTGGAACTCGTGTAATCAACAGCTATTTTGTAGTTCAGATTTATCTCGGTTACGAGTAGCCTACATAAAGAGCTTGTATAGGATTGAATTAATAAAAAGCTTTGGTTTAAAATAGCTACGACTAGATGTAGGCCTACTATTGTAACAACCATTCGATTTTTGGGCCATTGCTATTTAAGTAGGTCTAATACTATTAGGACTTTATGTACAGAAGAATTTGAAATAATCATACAAATTTAAAAATTAATAAATTTCTTCACCGTATGTACTGCACTACAACAAAGCAAAGACAATAGTACAAATAAAAATAATATACACTAGATGACCCGTGAGAATAATATCGCAACCTAATTTATTACGTTGATTTAATTCCGTTAATTACATTTATTTATTTACATTGGTTTATAAACAGTTTATAACGCTTTATGTTTATTTGATTTGATTGATTTGAGTGTTAGAGAATGCATACAGAATGTAAACAATCTAACTAACAGCTGTCAGTATATGGCGAATTTCATTAGGAATCATATGAACTTTCATATGAATGTTTTCTAATACTTTAAAATGATATTTAAATCATTAATTTCGATGAATAATGTCCCCGCCAAATCTTTCCGTGCGCTGCCTCTAACCCCATACGCATGGAACACCCGCGATGTTTTTTTTTTGTCGGCTGCGGATCAGTTATCGTCGCCGCTCATAAAAAGTGTGCACACAGGGTGGTAAAATTTCCAACGCCGTCTGAAAGCCTCATTGGGTTTCATTAAACTGAAGTGTCTAGTTCATCAATCATGAAGTGTGTTATGTAATATATTACTTCTTTTAATGTTTTATTGGTATGAACAGAGAACAACTCTCGCTTTATTGTTATTCCGTCGCCGATTGAAAAGGAAGCAAAAAAATATACTTTATTTGGGTTCATAAAATCAATAAATAAAAGAAGAGAAGATTTTGGAGCATTCTACACTGAGTTTCCTGATTTGAGGAAGTTGAAACATTTTTCAATTATTTAAGAATGTCGGTTTCGTCATTTGACGAACTACACACGCGGCTGAAGGATAGTATTCTACGAAAAAAATACTAAAATAAGGAAAATTGGCGTGCATTTGGTCAAGTTCACCACTGTTTCAGCGGAGACGGTAGAAAATCCGTTGATTGTAGTGGCAGCGAGAGGCTGCACAGCTACCGTCAGCGGTAAATAAACCAATCGTTTATTTTTCCAACCAATGTGTATGCTCTAATAATATCCTTCTTTGCCACTGTTGATATGATGTAAATAATCCGTGGCGGACGAAAACTCCGTGTGTGTTCCAGGCCATACACTATACTGCATCGTATATGAACTAAAGTGCCAGTGCCCAATTCGATCAAAGATAATAGCAGCAATATATTGATAATTTATTGTAGCTTGACATTTGCTTAAGTGTTGAAAACAAGTTACTCTTAAGAGCGTATTTTAATGTAAACATAGTGAGAAATATTTTTTACAATGGGGGGGGGGTTATAACCATCAAAACCCCCCCTGGTTACATCTATGGATATGGCGTTGCACAAAAAATCGCATTTGAGGAATAATAATATACATTATACATGAAATAATAAAAAAAGAACGGCTTATTATACATACCTGTAGTAAATAAATAAAGGGTTCTTAGCCACGGCCTGTCTAAAACATTGTTTCTGCGATAGTTTATATATAAAAAAAAGAAAAATTACAAATTAATAGGCCTATTACATTATAAAACAAAATGAATGCATGGCTCGAACATTAAAAACGTTTTCACAGAATACATAGGTACATAATATTATATTGTTTGCGTATATATCATTAACATTTATTTTGAAATAAACTTTTTAATTTACTGTTGACAAGCACGAGATTTAAAAAAATGTCAAAATTGACACTTGTAGCCCATGGGGGCACATACCTATGGACAGAGGAGGCCACGGCCCCCCTAGCTCCCTGGGAAAGGAAAATATGTAAACTATTAACTATAGTCAAGTATTTTTCTTTAAAGAGATTAGCACTAAAATATGTTTTAAATGTTATGTGCCGTTTGATTTTACATATACTTATTTTATTTTTTACAAGAGTTCAAGCATGAGCTGCAATGCACTGTTTATTAAAAATATTCCCACTACGGGGGTTGGCGTGCGAAGCACGTAATTTCTTTGTGTATTGAAAATACTTCCAATAAGGGGGTTGGCGTGCAATGCACTATGCGTCGGCCGCTTCTCATAGTGTTCAGTGTCAAGCTCACATGTGCGTCCTTAGCAGTGAACGTGTTAAGCCCCGTGTAAAAGGTACAGACTCAACGCTGTGTGGGTTAATATTTCACCTGAACAGCCAAATTGGCTTCCCAAATTTTAAAAGTTTTGTTGGGGAGGTCAAAAATATCCCAGGACTACTTTTGCCGAAGGAGGGGAGGGTACTTCTTAACACGTTCACTGCTACGCAAATTTCGTATTTCCTATGCTAGGAGCTGACCTTTTATTGTTTTATATTTATAGACTAAATGAGTAGAAATTACTTTATTTTTTATTTTTGAACCTTTGTACGTAATAATCACTATTATTTTTAAAGTGGACGCACATGTGCATTTATAGCATATAGGGTCAAAATCTGCGTGCGATGCACGCAATGCATTGTGTATTGAAAATACTCCCAATATGGAGGTTGACGTTTGAAGCACGCAATGAATTGTGTATGTTAAGGCCCACACCCCGGTTTAGCCCCCCCCTCCCTACTCTTGTAGCCTACTCTTGTTTTTTATTGCAGATCCCTATAGATTATATATACGGAGGAGCAAGGGCTAAACCGTTTCTTTGATCTCGGCACTGTGCCGCCAGTTTCACTCTGACGTCACCATGCTGATACACGCCGGCTGTTAATATTTCAGTAATGTGCGCGCAGTCGTTAACTCGCTGTTGTAACTCGATGGAAAGGCTTCAGTAAAATAAAATTTAGATATTCTTAATCTACATAAAGTACGGATTCTAATAGTATAAAAAACTTGTATTTTAACAGGTATTTAGAATTTTAATAATTGAAAATATTTGAGAATTATCACAGACTGACGTGGAAAAGTTACTAAGCGAGGAAATTTTTTATTTTTGTGTTAGAAACAAACTTCCAGCGGAAAGTTGTAGCCAATGAATTGATCTAAACTATCCAATTTACCGATTTGTGATAAAACGATTACATCATTATGAAATTGTTTTTTAAATGAGCGCGAGGAGGTACGGTGCTGCCACTCCCGAAGTACAGTTGTTTGATACGGGAATAACGTTTATGTAGATAGTGTTATTTTAAGGTAATATAGTAAATCACTTGTCCCCAGGTAATTATGCCAGCTAGAAAAAAAATAAGCATTTTATTTAACATAAACTTATTATAATTTATAATTAATATTTGATATTATTGAAGTGGACACAAAAAGTTAAGTTGGAGGTTAAAGTTTAAAAAATAATATCATTATTATAAGGTAATTCTTTTAATTAAATATGAAACTCATTTTTTTACGTAATTACGATTTTCTTTTTCCATCATTGATCTCTAATTTTATTTCTTTGAATGTAAGTAATAATGATGTTATTTTTTAAACGTTAACCCCCAACTTAACTTTTTGTGTCCACTTCAATAATATCAAATATTAATTATAAATTATAATTAGTTTATGTTAAAATAAAATGCTTACTTTTTTTCTAGCTGGCATAATTACCTGATGGGGACAAGTGATTTACTATATTACCTTAAAATAACAATATCTACATAAACGTTATTCCCGTATCAAACAACTGTACTTCGGGAGTGGCAGCGCCGCACCTCCTCGCGCTCATTTAAAAAACAATTTCATAATGATGTAATCATTTTATCACAAATTGGTGAATTGGATAGTTTAGATCAATTCATTGGCTTCAACTTTACCGCTGGAAGTTTGTTTATAACCCAAAAATAAAAAATTCCTCGCTTAGTAACTTTTTCATGTCAGTCTGTGATAATTCTCAAATATTTTCAATTATTAAAATTCGAAATACCTGTTAAAATAAAAGTTTTTTATACTGTTAGAATCCGTACTTTATGTAGATTAAGAATATCTAAATTTTATTTTACTGAAGCCTTTCCATCGAGTTACAACAGCGAGTTAACGACTGCGCGCACATTATTGAAATATTACCAGCTGTGGTGTATCAGCATGGTGACGTCATAGGCGATCGATACTGGGTCACGGTAAATGATCAAAATGGTATAGCCCTTGTTATAGAGCCCTGGGAGCATAGACGTATAAAAGTGTTGGTAAAAAATAAGTTCATATAATATTATAAGTTCTGGTACCAGTACAATAATTTATTTTCTAAAGTTGTTTTTATTACTTAGAAGGGGAGATCCTTAAGGAAAAAGTTTTACGTACATGTGAAAAACTTTAATTTGGCTTGGTACACTCACAATCACCGCGTGCGTTTTAGTTTTTTTTCATTCGTAACATCATCCTTTGGGTGATCATCATTTTGGGGGTACATTATTTGGTGAAGAACCAAAAAGTGTGTGTGTTTCATACAAGGGTAGTCGGACTATATTACAAGTAGGGGAGACCGGGCCAAGATGACGACGTTAAGAGTTTTTTATTTTTGAAAATTTTGTTAAGTTAGTTTTAGTTTGTATAACCATATAAATGGTTAGGTTAGGTCCTAGTCTTTCTAAAAACCATAAAATAACCTGAGATACAAATGTATTTCTTCATTTTTTCAGTTGTCGAAACAAACTATTACAAATCAGTCATCTTGCCCCGTATAAGGGGCAAGATGACATTTGCTACGGGGCAAGTGACGACCCCATAAAAGGAATGGGAAATCAATCTTAATAGCAAATTTCGTATGGTATGGTTTAGTGTATTTAAGAAATATATGATGACAAAATCCGATGGTAAGTGTAGACTAGTTTTAAATTGCTTTCAAAAATAAATGACACTACCAATAATTAAACTTAATTTCAATTTCTCGTGCAACCATAAGAGGCAAGCAGAGCACTGAACCCAGTCTTCTGTGGTTGGGTCTTTGTAAAGTTCATCACAACCTGGGCATTTTATCTCAAAACAATAGGCCTTTGCTGCAGATTGACCGCTGATATGCAGACGCGCTAATCCGGCCCGCGAGGACTCGTACGCACCGCGTCGTCTCCCTTTGTCAGGCTGATTATGTCAACTGGCTGCACTTAACATTATTTATAAAACTTATATAATTTTAAAGATTGCCAAATACATTACAATTTTTATTTGAAAATTTTTTTATAACTTGTCTCGTATTAATAAAAATAGGTAAACATGTATTTATTGTAATAGAAAAGTTAAAATTTTAAAATAAATTTAAAAATACACAGAAAATAATTATATATAACTTAAACGATATGAACAGTTTTGATAGAGAATATAGAGTACTCCGACAGACATGACTGAGTGTACTACGGTGTCAGACACGTTGATGTTTTTTTGTGTGTGTGTGTGTGTGTGTGTTGTGTATGTGTTTTTTTTAATGTTTGGCGAGCTCATATGAGTGAAATAAGTCTTATCTGATGATGGGGTCAAGATCTCGAAACTAGTCAAGAACAACTCACTTGAAGTCACAAGAAGGACCTACAAGGTAATTAATGTATTATATTTATTTGTGACTTGGCACTAAAAATGAATATTAAATAAAGAAGTCTTTCAAAAGTGAATTTTAAGGGAGTAGGGGAAGCAGAAGGGGAGGGGTGGGGAATTTTCAGAAAATATTCCTTAAATAATCGACTAACATCCATGAAAAAATCAGCTTTTCACTAATTAGTTCCAACACAAAACATTTATTGAGTGGGCTAATAGTCGCCCGCCCGTAATCGCAGCCAAAAATTGCAGTCTCCCCCCCCCTCTACTGCGCCAGCTCGCACGAAAATAAACAATCCTTTACATCATTAAATTCACAATTGAATAATCTACAACTTTTATTCGTGTTTTTTTCCTGTAATGTGACATCCAAAAAGCCTATATGGAAAAGTACATAGTTTTAGAGTAAACATATAGTTTTCCCGGGCATTTACATTTATTTATAAAAAAACTATTCGGTTTACCGTAAAAATAAAGAGGACCATTATTGTAGCCTATGTTAAAACAAACACAACAAAAAAATATTCAACTTGATCCGATTATTAGTACCGTAGATTTAGGAATTTTAGCAGTTGTTGACATTTTAATTCTTTCAAGGGGGGGGGGGTTAAGCTCCAAGGGGATTTTTGGGGACTTTTGTAAAAATGATCCTCTGGTAGTAGTTTATCGATGGGGAAAAATTCAGCTTTACATTAATTTCTTTCCTACCAAAACCTTTGTTGACTGGGCTACAAGTAGTTTATATCCCTGCCGTGTGATGAGCCACCATGCTAAGTACGGTGCTCAATTTTTTTTTACCTATGACCAATTTTTCAAAACACAACATTATTCATCTTGCCCGCTCGTCATGTTGTCCCGGTCTCCCCTTTATGGGTAATTTTATTATTTTACTGTCATGGTAATTACTTAAAATTTCATCGAATCGAGTGAAGCATTAGTTTAATATAATTTATGCCAACATTTAATTTAAAATTTATATTGCGTAGTGTTTTATTATCTCTTGTTTAAACTTATTAGTATTAAGTCAAACAACGTACAGTAATTTAACCATATATTTTTTGAAATATTTTGTTAACTTTTAAGTCTTTAGCTTTTTTGATTTTGATGGATCAGAATTCAATAATTTTCTTTTCGCAAAACTCTTGATTTTTCGTTGGCAAATATGAAAACGTCTTCATATATCGAGAACGCCTCGTCTATCGTTTCCGGACAGGTTATATTATATTTTATAACTGGCTGTTACATGTGGCTTCGCTGGAGGATGTGATAAAATAAATACAAAGCCTATCGAGTAAATATCGTGCCATACCATTACACGCAATTAAAAAACACATTTAGATCCGAGTTCCACGGCCCAAAAACGCCCAGTGAATTTCGCCCAAATCGATCTGTGTGTCCCTTTTAGGCCTGCGTAAATAATTAGCTATGCACCAATAAACGCTAAAAATAATTCCGTTTTCCGCCAGTTTGTTACTCATAAATCCCGAACGAACGTGCAAATTAAAAACCAGGTTTTGAGGTGTATCTAACAGCTATGAGTACATTTCATATTACTGCATAATGTTTTGATATATACTTAACGGTTGAACCAGCGTATACAGTAAATTAAAACACAGAGATCCTGTCAAAGTGTTAAGCTTTTGATCCAAACCAGTTGTTTTATTTATAATGGTCGCGTGTCACGTCCGTTCGCAAAGCCCCTAATTTTTTCCATAATTTTTACGTTTTTAAATAGGAACCCTGAACATTTCCGTATAAAAATTAGCCTAGATCTCTGAAAAGTCCTCTACATGCAAATGAAAGTTTCGTCAACATGTTTTCAGCCATTCCGGAGAATAGCACGGACAAACAAACAAACAGACAACACATTTAAAAAATACATGTTTAAGTTTTGGTAAAATGTGAATAACAGGCTTAGAAAACAGGACACAGACAGACACTTGAACTTTATTTATATGTATAGATTTCTACAGTTAATAGCAGACAGTAAATTTATTTTTTATTTTGAATTTTCGAATTACACTTACAGGTTTTTACATAACCGTTTGTACAAATAATAAAAACTTTTTAACAAAAAAGTTAGTTTACATCTGTTTCTAAACCATACATAGCTACATAGCCTAATTTTTTTTAAACAATATATAGTTTTTAAAATATTTTTTAGAGTTTAAACATTTTCTTACATAACGCCACTAATCCACATAGTCAATAAACACTGAATATTAGTTTACCATTAGCGCTGTATATTTATTCACAGAATAAACAAAGTTATCGATATGTTTTTAACTATACAAGTTATGAGAAAAAAATTGTTTACTTAAGAGAGTAAACAATTATTTTGTGTGTTTAATTTCTGAATCAGCTTACGCTGAATTTCTCTATTTCAAAAATGAATTACTTTGCTCATTTATTTTTGCATGGCTCTTAACATGTTAAACAAATTTGTTAATTAAAATAACGATTTTTAATAGTAAATGAGTTTAAATTAAATTTAACATTGTGAGTTTGATCTGACATCAAGTAGTTTTGAAGCACATACAATGAATACCTAAAAGAAGCGCAGATCCGGTGTACTAAATACTAAATTGAAGTTGTAGTACGGCAATGAACCGCGAGGAAGAGCTGGCAAACCATTTAACTCGCGGTGAAGTGCGAGAGAGCGCGAGATACAATGTTTTCTTCCCCCCCTCTCTCTGGTACGTGTCGACCAGACAAAACGAAAGCGACACTTAAGTATGTCGCACTCTCACTCTCCTGACCGTGCACAATATGGTTTGCCAGCGCTGCGTCGCGGTTCATTGCTGTACTACAACTTCAAGTTAAAAAAATCATCTGTTAGAATTGAGTCTATAAGACCTGCGCTTCTTAATATTTAAGTATTCATTGGTATATATATTACTTCTAAAACACGGACCGAGGGATAGGGAGGGCCGCTCCGAAAACTCGACGTAGGGTCGCAAAAATCTTAATTCCTTCCTCTTTAATAATAATTTGGCTGTCTTTCTTTTGTCTCTTGCTTTTAACTGGACAAAATTCTATTAAGGTATTACGAGTAAAAAAAAAATAATAATAAAAAAATAAATAAATAAATAAAACCAAATATTACTGTTTTATAATCTTTTCTCCGGTAAATAAAAAATGTCATAATATTTTGCTAAAAAGAAAAAATGCATAACAAAACCGATAAATGTTTGAACTATGTTTGCTACAGACTCGCTAGCTGTGTGATACTTGATTAAAGAACTATTTAGGTGCAAGGGCACCCATACCTATGGGCAGAGGGGGGCCACGGCCCTCCCTAGCTCCCAGGGAAAGGAAAATATTTATATTATTAATTATTATAGTCAGGTATTTTTCTTTAAAGAGATTAGCACTAAAATATGTTTTAAATGTTATGTGTCGTTTGATTTTACATATAGACGTACTTATTTTATTTTTTACAAGAGTTCATGCATGAGCTGCAATGCACTGTCCGTCGGCCGCTTCTTATAGTGTTCAGTGTCAAGATCACATGTGCGTACTTAGCAGTGATTGTGTTAAGGCCCATACCCGGGTCCAGCCCCCCTAGAAAATATCATATGGGCGCCCATGCTTAGGTGCTGTCGGATTTGCACAGTTGAGTTCTACTAAACAAAGACCTTTAAAATGAGAACTCGAAATAGGCTTACATTAAAAAATGTTAAGCCTTCTTAAGTGGGCCGTCCCCCGCCCACGCTAAAAATAAAGAACTTACGTCAAACTATTGGTTATAGTGACAAATACATAACTGCAAAGTTTCATTAAGTTTTGTTAAATACTTTTCGAATTACTAAATATATTTCAGACTTTTGCCCACTCCTGTATAGGCCTACTGTAGGCTATATAAAGTCACATCACTCATCCATCATAGTGTCTGGTAATACTAGTAGATAGAAAGCTGAAATTTTGAATCGGTTCGGGTGATATAGTAAGGCCTGGAACACACTGCGTTTTTTTGTCGGCTGCGGATTAGTTACCATCGCCGCTCATAAAATTTAAAATATGCACACAGGGCGGTAAAATTTCTGACGCCGCGCCGTCTAAAAGCCTCATTGCGATTCATTAAACTGAAGTGTCTAGTTCATCAATCGCGAAGTGTGTGTTATGTAATATATTATCTCTTTTAATGTTTTATTGATATGAACAGAGAGCAACTTCTCGCTTTATTGTTATTCCGTCGCCGATTGAAGAGGAAGCAAAAACATAGACTTATTGGTTCATCCAACCAATATTAGAAGAGAAGATTTTGGAACATTCTACACTTTGTTTCCTGATTTAAGGAACGATGAAGAAACATTTTTCAATTATTTCATAATGTTGGTTTTGTCATTTGACGAACTGCACACGCATTTGATGAACTTGGGTTGCTTTTGGGGGGGGGGGGGGGGTGAAGTTGCGACAGAGACTTTAAAATTTCCTCTCGGGGGTTTTTGGAGGCGCTGATTTCAATTCTGACCATGCAAAATGCTTCCGGTGAACCGGGGGGCTTTGGAGGGCAATCAATCTTTTATGAAAAGGAGAAGAAATAATAAAATTTTCGAAGGAAAGAGAAAGAATAAATTTTCCAAAAAATCAATTTATTCTGTACTAGTAACAAAAATCTGGAATAGTAAATACAAACATACATAATGTATAAAATAAAAAATATCATATACACAATTCTTGATTTATAAAATTACTAGCTGAATACCCGTGCTTCGCTATAGGGAATTTTTTTATCACTATAGGCCTATATGATTCATAATTAATTGTAATATTTTTCTCTCGTTTTCTTTCATCTATTATTTCACGAAAGTGAATTAAAACATGTATTTTCAATTGTTTGGTATTTATTGTTCACTGGCTGCCCGTCAATCTTCTTCGTCACGAATAAATTAAATAAATTAAAAAATAAAAAATCAGAGCGAAGAGAGTCTTATTTTTCAACCGCTAAATCTACATACAGGTAAATCACAGTCTTAGTTAGATGTTTGCAAATCACCCAGATACGTCTTTAATGTGCGAATGTATAGATCGGGATTGTTTTGATCAGCTTACGTCTAAAATATTTTCTTAAAATTAATAAAATCCAAATTTCAGCTCTCTAGCTTTAAGGAAAGAATATCAATTAATAT
>JAGFPH010017984.1:0-16892 GCA_018207615.1 Philaenus spumarius | reverse complement strand
TGTTAAACCTTTGGTCCAAATAAGCTGTTTTATTTATAATGTGTAACAATAACATAATGTTAAATTGTAATATTAGATGTTTGAATTATTATATTTCATAGGTTTTAAAGGCCTAACCTAAAATTGTATTAAACTTTTGATTCAAATCAGTTGTTTTATTAATTATGTGTAACAATCATTAGGCCTATGTTGAATTATATTAGATATTTGAATTATATTACAGTTCATTGATTTTTCCTTTATGTTTGTCATATTTTGTTACCAACCTAATTAGTTGTTGGTTGTAAAAAATAATTAACTAATTCCAATGTGCTAATTTGATTGCTATGATAATGAATATTAATGTATTAAAAAACTTTATTTTAGTTTAATATAAACAGGCCACACCTAGAATTGTGTTGCTAAATGTTCACTACAAACAAATAAATGTGGTAGCTACCCCTATACAATAATATTAATTGCATAAAATTCCTACTATAATACAGTATATTCTAATAAAATGTCTAATTGAAATAAATCTAAACTAAGTTCAACTTTTGTTAACATGAAATATAATAATTTGTATTCATTAAAAAGCATTTATAAATGGCATTATAAATATCAAACATACAAAATAATCTATGGTTCAATTGGAATAATTACTACAACGTATCCAACGTCTTTGATGATTCTAACAAAATCTATGGTTGTGGCTGAAGGCCTAGCTCACTTCAATTTTAGCACAATAAGATAATTGTCTATTATTTATGATTGAGTTACAAATCTTATATATTAAAAAAATTCTGTTTTTCTTTTCCGAGTCCGTTCGGCTCTTCTACCCGACCGATTTTCATAATTGAGGTCTTAAATTAAAGGTATGCACGCCCAGATTTGCCATCAACTATTACAAATCATGTATCTTTCGCCTTACAAACGTTATAATCAAATGCAAATTTCTGCTGTGTATTCCTTATGGGGTTTTTTTTTGGTTCTTTGTCCACTTTGCGTTCGTATACCGTCCATCCGATTGCTTTGAAATTTTGCATAGTAACACAGGTTAACCCTGGGAAGGTTTTAGGCCATTTAAAGAAGTCCTAGGACATTAGGGCTACGCCCCAGTGGCCCTCAAAGTTTCAATGTTAATCTTATGGAAGAAAGATTTCTATTGATTTTATCAGGGACACAAAAACAGCTGTTCGTATGAAAAGCTTAAAACAGCTGATTTTGATCAACAACTGATTTGGATCAAATCAGTATCAAATGTAGTATTACCTTTTTGAGGTTACATTGACAAACTAAAAACAAACAAACAAAAATCAACGAAAAATGCTAACTATATTTTAATTCCATTCAAACATTGATTGTTACAAACCTATTATATATAAAACAGCTGATTTGGATCAAAAACTGAACATAATCATTCACAGATATGTCAAGTCTTATATATTATCATCCGTTCAGCCGCTATTCACCCGAGAAGGAGCTCCGGTATACAATCCTTCAAATTTCCCATGTTAATCTTATGGAGATAATGTTTAATGAGTTTGAGTCAGCTGCCAAATAAAACAGCTAATTTATGCTCGGTCACCTATGTACAAACGAGCAAAAGATTAACGAGATTCTTTATCGAATTTTCCACCTGCGAGCGAAGCGAAGCAGCCATCTGAGGCCGAAGGCCAAGCCGGGGTTGGGACGCGGAGCGTCCAGGGGCAGAGCCCCTAGTAATAAATTATTTATTGTTTCTCTCGGGGAAGGCACTCGACTGCCATTAGCAAAATTAGAAAGCATTTTGCAAAATTTTAAATTAAAACAGTAGAAAATGAGAAAATTCATCACTCTCATAAGCAGCCATGTAACAAATGAAACAGCTGATTCATATCAAATGCATAGCAACACAATAATTCTAGGTGTGATCTGTTTTAAAACAGCTACTCAGGATCAAAAGTTTAATACAAATTAGGTTAGGCCTTTAAAACCTATAAAATAGGCCTTATAAATTCAAACATCAAATATAATTCAACATATATATATATATATATATATATATATATTAGTTTTACACATTATAAATAAAACATCTATAAAACCAAAGGTTAAACTTAATTTTAAGGTTAGGCCTATAAAATCAAAAAAAGTTTCTAGAAAGCATTTCGAATTATTACCATAGCAACCAGAATAACACATTTAATAATAAATACCTATGTTAATTTTTTAGGTTAGTTAGTTAATAATTTTATCTACGATAGTATGCATACGGTAAGCAGTGTTGCATTAATAGTATAGATATTTTATACTTATTATAACCTTTATTTTTTATAGAATTACTTTATTGTTTTCTTACAATGCCAAACTTCATCTTGTGAATTTTTTCGACTAAATTTACAAAAATGTCAATTAAAAAATGTTTTTATCAAAATGAATTCTAGCAAAGGTTACTCAGGGATAAAATATATTCCAATTGGTTCATTAGTTTAAAGCGGCCCATACACGGACAGCCGTTGCTTGCCAGCGGTTGTATGTCCAGCAACGGCTTGGCAGCGACTGCTGGAAGTCGCCACTAACGAAGAAAGAGAAGCCCAGCAACGGCTTGCGATTGCACTCAGTTTCTCACCGACCGTCAAGATGAGCAGTAGTAAAATAGCTGCTGCTGTGCTAGTGTTGGATGAGTGTGGAGTGTTCGCGATGAAACGAAAACGGAAGAGATCAGAGTGGTCGAAACAGTGGTTACGGGAAAGAAGAAAGTGGTCTCATATAAATCTATTGCACCACTTAAAAGACAATAGTGCGCAGGACTACAAAAACTACTTGAGAATGACAGAGAGCGATTTTAATTACTTGTTAGAACTCATAACACCCGGCATTTCTAAACAAAATACGACGATGAGAGAGTCCATATCTGCTGAACACCGCCTTGTAGCTACACTTCGATTTTTAGCTACTGGTAGAAGTTTAGAAGATTTAAAATTTTCTTGTGCAATATCGGCACAATCACTGGGGAAAATAATTCCTGAAACTTGCAAGGAGATCTACAAGTGTCTGAAAACTGAGTTTATGAAAGTAAGTAATGATACAATAGTATTTCTGAAATATTAGTTGCAGTAGTTTACTGTACTTGAATTATAAAATAGAATCCTTTCCCATTATTTTTAGTGTGTGTTCTAACTTGATTTGTAACCCCATTAAACTCACTAAAGTGTGTGTTTTTTATTATTATATAAATTATTAATTTATAATTTTTTTTTTATAATCAATCACTGGCCTTTTTTTACAATAAATCTATTTAAGGTTTTCCAACCGTAGTTTTAAAATTACGTGATTCATTTCATTTTTTAATATAAATTGCGCATAATAAATTATTAATTGTACATATTAGGCTAAAATATCATATTTTTCCCCTTGAAAAAGCAATCACTTTTGTTAGTTACCTAATAAAATAGTAGTTCTCACAATAGGAGGTAAAAAAAACAGTATTGTAGTTAGTGAAAATAACTCGTTTTTATTTGAAAAATACAATCAGGTGGTTCACAGTTCAATTAAATTTAGGTCCACTGAAGGCATCGGTTAACAAAGAGTGAAATCTATATTCACTTACATCCCTTGGATGACTTATATCCTCTAGCTGTGGTCCGCTAGTACTTGCAGCAGCGCTGCTTTTCAACAGTGGGCTGGTAGCGGCAGTACCAGATCCAAAGTAGGTTGAGGAAGACGTACTGTGGGGATCAACAGGGCTGTACTGATACTGTGGATGGTTATGTAAATAGGTGTGGTCTGTTAATTTATCTTGGAGTCCTGCGTGCAAGACCTCGGTGATCAATTTTTCCGAGTACAGACTCTGACCTTGGCTCATTTTTCTTAGTTTTGAAGCAACTAATTTCCCAAAAATATCATATTCATCATCTTCCTTCTCTAGTGCGAACATGGCTTTTGACATTAATTTTTGACGTTGTGTTTCGGGTGTGTCAACTCTTTTTCTTTTCATCCCGGGTCTCACAAAGGTTTTAGGAGTTCGGGAGTGCTCCAACACCTTAAAAAAAAACTAATATTAGGAATTGTATGTAATAGCAATTAAGGGGACTTGCCACCAAATTTTTTAATTATTTTACAAATTTATATTTATATTGATTATTATTCTGCAGAATGTGCCGAAAACAATGATATATTTGAAACTTTTCTAGGTCAAATAGAAGTTATTGAAAAAAATAATTATTTCAACATCTGCACTCGCGTTTTCACATAAAGTTAGGCCCACATAGGCCCAAAATCCAAGCTATATCTGTCAAGCACTTATATTTTGTTCAGAAATGTACTACCTTTGTTTAAATATGCATATCAAACTGGTAAAAGAGTCACAATGCTCTAAAAACAAATAACAAGTTCCTCAGCAATGATTTATTTTGGTTTTTCACAGTTTCCCGTAAATTAGGGTATTTTAACTTTGATGTGACTTAGGCCTACTACATTTTTTTATTAGCATAACTTTAGTGTTTGATCTTTATTTTGTAATGAAAATAGGTTGCTTGTAACTCAAAAATACACATGAGCCTAGGCCTACAAGACTGTGCATAATAAGTCCATTTTGTAAGTAAAATAGGCTACGGTCAGAAAGTGTCGCTAATAAATGCTTAAAATAGGCTTAAAATGCTTAAAACGCTTAAAATATAGGCCCGAAATCCAAGCTATATCTGCCAAGCACTTATATTTTGTTCATTAATGTACTACCTTTGTTTAAATATGCATACCAAACTGGTAAAAGAGTCACAATGCTCTAAACACAAATAACAAGTTCTTAAACAATGATTTGTTTTGGTTTTTCACTGTTTCCCGTAAATTAGGGTTTTTTAACTTTGATGTAAGATTTCTCAAGACCTATAAAAGATATTGCAGCCATTTTTTTTTTGCTTTCTCGTAGTATAGTTTACTAGTGCCCTACATGAGATTAGCTCAAAATACTTACTACTTTATCATTAAAAAAATATTTAATATCAACTTTTACCAATAATTTGTAACATATTTTTAAAATTTGGGAAAAAAATCCTTAGAAACAAAAAAAATTAAAAATCTCATGTAGGACACTAAAAAATGATATGTTTAAACAAATAAAAAATAGATTATTGATCTAAGTTTTATGGTTTTTGAGAAAACCTACATATAGTTAACATGGAGTAATATAGGCGTGGCAAGTCCCCTTAACCTACAGCCTACAACTCTAACCGCCATCTTGTTTTTTTCAGTTCCCTAAAAATAAAGAAGAGTGGGCTGAAGTGGCAAACGGATTCCAACAACTTTGGAATTTCCCAAATTGTGGTGGGTCGATCGACGGAAAACACGTAGCTATATCACGTCCAGCTAACAGTGGCTCGTATTACTACAACTACAAGGGATATTACAGCATTGTTCTTCTCGGGATTGTGAATGCCAACTTGGAGTTTATTATGGTGGATGTCGGCTGCAACGGACGTGTATCTGACGGCGGTGTTATTGAAGAAACTAAGTTTTACGAAAGGTTGAAAAATGGTACACTCAATTTGCCAGAACGCGCAGAAACAGTGGAAAAAATGAACTTTGTGTTCATTGGTGATGACGCTTTCGCTTTGAGAAAGGACCTTCTGAAACCTTTTCCTTTGAAAAACCTAACCTACGAACAGAGAGTGTTCAACTACAGGCTATCGCGTGCAAGGCGAGTTGCAGAAAATGCTTTTGGTATTCTTGCCACTCGTTTCAGAATTTTTCACACAACAATAAACTTGAAACCAACTACAGTAGTGGATGTTACTCTAGCTTGTGTAGCACTGCACAATTACTTACGCAAAAAATGTCGTCAATCCTACACACCTATGAATTCACTAACTATCGAAGATACTGAAATGGGAAGAATAGTGGAAGGAGAATGCAGTAAAGATCCAGTAAGCAAGAACCACTTCCAAGGATTACACGTGGCATCCCGAAACCCCACAAACATCGCAAAAGAAAGTAGATTGGAGTACATGAGGTTCTTCAATGGAAAAGGCAGTGTCCCTTGGCAAGACTGTATGGTAAAAAACTCCGCAAGACAATAACTTTACAAAGTATGTGAGCAGATTTTGATTAGACAAGTTTGTTTTTTAAGTTTTCTACAATCATTGTTTATGTTTATGAGATTAATACAGGTGTGTTTTGAATAAGATTTTTAATTGATATATTATTTTGGAGTGAAAACTAAGTGGATTTGCCGTTATTTTGTATGCAAAGTAGGATGTTTGAATTAAATAGTTTTGCTGTGAAATAACTAGCTTTTCTTACCTGACTTTCATTCTGATTTTCTTCATGTTGGTCATCCTCTGGATGGTTTTCCACTGCATGGGTTTCTTCGTCTAGATTGGAGGTGGAAGGGTTATGGGTCTCGTGGTCCGCCAAAAACAATAGAGAGTTGTAATACCACAATCTAGGCACATAAACACTGTCTTCCGACGCTAATGATTTATATGACTCTTTCACCTTTTTATACTCACGCCGAAAGCTATTCTTCATTGAATCTATCTTTGATCTTATAAATTTCAAATCCGCAGTTGGGATCGTTTCTTGGGTCATGAGAAGCAGGTTGTTTAACGCTTCTTCACGCTTGTTCCTATCTCGATATTCGTCGGATCTCACCTTCCACAAGCAAGGATAATTCCTGTACGCGTCAATAAAGTTATTAAGGAACTGTGGATTCATAAAACTGTTACTTTCTTTGTCGGTCATTGCAAACAAATAATATTAAACAAAATAAAACAACACAAAACCACAAGAGCTATTTCACCAGGAAGAATGCACTACACTTCACAAGCTGAACTACCTGACTCACTCACTGCCTGGGCTGTACTGAGCGGCGAGGAGAAGTCAAGCCGTTGCTGGGAATGCCCATAGACACCGAGCCACGGCTGGCGCCACCAACGGATTTCGGACCGGTTGGAAAGCCGACCGAGCCAAGCCACTGCTTGGAAACTACGTCATAATTGGCTTGTGGAGCCCATACACGGACAGCCGTTGCTGGACATACAACCGCTGGCAAGCAACGGCTGTCCGTGTATGGGCCGCTTAAGAGTTTACGTACAAACAAATTTTACCACTTTATCATATTAGTAACGTATAGATAAAACTTAAAACTTTTTGCCGTTTAAAAAATATATTTAGGCCTAGGCCTATAATAATCAGTATATAATTTTGGATCTAATTTTAAATGAAATAAACGGTAGGCCTACCAGAAACTGGCACATACTTTCTCACAAACACATTTAAATGTTTTATTACTAGGGGAGAACATTGTACGCCAACCCCTTTTCTTCATCCACGTTTTATTACAAGATGAGAACATCAAGATGAGAACATATATATGCTTCACACGCTAACCGCTTTTCATCATCCACGTTCTATTAATAGGGGAGAACATTGCGTGCTTCGCACACCAACCCCTTTTCTTCGTCCACGTTTTATTACTAGGGCAAAACATTGCGTGCTTCGCACGACAACCCCCTTTTCTATTTATTATTATTCTTTATTATTATTATTAGCTAAACGATAACTTTTAGAAAAATGCTTTTTTTTTGCATATGGTAGGGTTAAAATAAATAAGCAAAATTTGATTAAAATCGTTTGAGCAGTTTTTTTATAAAAAAATAAAAACAGATTATATGGGAAGTATTTGACCAAAAAGGGGGAAGATTTTAAAAATGTTTCAAAACCTTTTTTCGTGCATCTATATAGGCCTAATTGACATGTTTGTTACAAATTTGTTCTGGCATAAAATTGCGTGCTTCGCACGTCAAAACCCCTTTCTCTTCTTTAACATTGTCATTATTATTATTAGCTAAATGAGAATTTTTAGGAAGATGCTGTTTTTTGCATAAGGTAGAGTATATTAAGGGCTACAAATAAGCTAAATTTGATCAAAATCGTTAAGCCATTTTTTTATAACAAAATAAAAACTAATTTTTGGGAGTTTTTTTAACTAAAAAGGTGGTTGTTTTTCAATTTTTTTTAAAACCTTTTTTAATGCATCTATACAGGCCTAATTGACATGTTTGGTGCAAATTTGTTCATTGACCTACTTTGTATACATACAGACATTTTGTAAAAACCATTTTTTTTTTTTGGCTCCAGGGTCCCAAAACGGATATTTCTACAAAAATGTCAACATCGATTTGTAATCACTATAATTTCTCTATATATAGTGAAAAAGTCAAGTTGAGCTTAAACGTTTTGCTTTTTGATAATTCTTAAGTACCTATATATTTCTTTATATTGTTATTAAGTAATAAAATTTTTTAAATTTTTTAAGATAAAATTTCGAAATAAATTTAAAACATTTTTTTACTAATATCCTAGAATTTTCATTTTAGTAAAAATTTATATTATAACCTTGACAATTTTTATCTTAACCTTTATTTGCAGGATAAATATATGTACATTGATCCTTTTCAATCCTTGAACCTTGAGCGATGGAGATAGAAAATCTCAAAGTAAATGGAATTTTTATTCCTCATCAAGTAATTTCGATTTTAGGAGATGGATCCGGCCTTTTTAGATCACTATCTTATATTATGTATGGAACCGAAGAAAGATCATTAGAAGTTCGTCAGATTATTGTAAAATACGTTTTTGATCATTGGGAACAATTTTCGATCACGTCTTATAGTAAAAATGGTAATAATCACGGAAGTGCAATAGAATATTTTGATGATATTTCACGAGAACACGTCTATGGTGGATTGTGCGAGTTGTTGGCTGCTGGAAGAATATTCCCATTTTTATTTGAAGTTTATTTAAATGGTAAAATTTACGAAAAGTTTGGAAATGAAAATAATGCAATAGGTACATTGCGTTTTAGTGGAAATTTGACAAATGGTCATTTCGATGTTTATATCCCCATTGATAATGATAATATCATTAATAATAGTGAGCAAACAAATACTATAGACTCTTCACATATTACTAAATCAAGAAAACGACGCTCAAGGTACACTGATTTGACTCGCAAAAAACAACTGAAAAGAGCAAATGGAGTGTATCAACAAACACACGTAGAAAAACATCGAGTATCAGTGTCAAGATATCAAAAAAATCACCAAGAACTACATAATTCCTCTCAAACAAGATATGATAGAAATAATCCTGGTCAACGAACGGAACGTCGTTTGCTACCTTGGAAAAGGAAGGCTGGCTCAGGTTTTACATATGATCCCGATGTTAATTATGAGAATGATATTGGTCGAATGGAACACAAATGTTCATTTTGCTATGCAAAAAAATGTAAACGTGAAAGTCCTGGCATGTGTTGCGCCAATGGCAAAGTACAACTTCCATCGCTTCAACCTCCACCAGAGCCTCTCAATAGTTTACTAATGGGAGGCCACACTGATCATCGCCATTTTATCGAACGCATTCGTCAATATAACGGATGCTTTCAAATGACATCTTTTGGAGCAAAGCAAATAGTTGAAAATGGATTCATGCCAACTTTCAAGGTTAAAGGACAAATGTACCATTTATGTGGAAGTCTGCAGCCAGATTCAGAAAAGGAAACAAAATTCCTGCAGATATACTTTGTTGGGGATGATGAAAAGGAAGCTAGCATTAGAACATCAAATCATCCTGATGTCAAGCCAAGTTTGGTGAAGCAATTGCAGAAGATGCTACATGATATAAATGTCTATGTCAAAGACTTGAAAAACACGTTGGAAAAAATGAAACATAAATGTGAAAATTTTCAAATTGTAATTCATGCAGATCGAACACCTGCCAACGAACATAGAGGAAAATTCAATGCCCCAACAGCATCTGAGGTAGCTCTGGTAATCGTAGGACAGCAGTTTCAGCAAAGAGGTATCATCATTGAACATCGTAATAAAAAAATTAAACGTATAAGTGAACTTCATCGTGCATATGATACTTTACAATATCCACTTATGTTTTGTTATGGTGAAGATGGATATTCAATTGATGTAAATCAGCAAGATCCTACCACCAAATTACGTCTTAAAAAAACTGTTTCTGCTGCTCAGTTTTATTCATGGCGCATAATGCTGAGAGAAGGCGAAGAAAATTATTTATTACGCTATGGAGCTTTATTCAGTCAATTTTTGGTAGATGAATATGGAAAAATAGAGACTGAAAAATTGAATTATCTTAGATTCAATCAAAGCAAACTTAGAGCTGAAGAGTATATTTACTTAAGAGATGATATAGGTCGACATGATGCTGATCAACTTGGGCAAAGAGTCGTACTGCCATCATCTTTTACAGGTGGTCCACGATACATGCATGAGCGATGCCAAGATGCACTGACTTACGTCCGCCATTGTGGAAGCTCAGATTTATTTATAACCTTTACGTGTAACCTTAGGTGGAAAGAAATTCAACGAGAATTATATCCTGGACAAAAACATTATCAGCGTCATGACTTAATTGCAAGAGTTTTCCATTTAAAAGTTAAAGAATTACTGGATCTTTTAATAAAAGGAGAACTTTTTGGAAAAGTTAGATGTTTCATATACTCAGTAGAATGTCAAAAGCGAGGCTTACCCCATATTCACTTACTTCTGTGGCTTAAAGATAGAATCACTACTGATAATATTGATAAGGTTGTGTGTGCTGAAATTCCATATGCTGAGAAAGATCCTGGTCTTTACAATACTGTCAAAGCTAATATGATTCACGGACCATGTGGAAGTTTAAATAAGGATTCACCTTGCATGAAAGATGGTTGCTGCAACAAAAGATATCCTCGACCTTTTATACAAGAAACGCAAAAAGGAGAAGATGGATACCCTCTTTATCGCAGAAGAACTCAAGAAGATGGTGGTTCCACTGTGCATATCAAGGGAGTAGATTTAGATAATAGATGGGTGGTTCCATACAATCCTGTTTTGTTACGTACTTTAGAAGCTCATATTAATGTTGAAATTACAAACTCAGTAAAGTCGATCAAGTACGTTTGCAAATACATTACAAAGGGTAGCGATCAAGCAACGTTTGTTTTAGAAAATAATACAACTATCAATGAGATAGAGATTTATGAAAGTGGACGGTATATTAGCAGTTCTGAAGCTGTTTGGAGAATATTTGGTTTTTCAATTCGTGAAAGACATCCAACAGTAATTAATCTGTCTGTTAACCTTGAAAATTGACAACGTGTATATTTTACTGCTGCTTCTTTGGCAGACAAAGTTGAAAATCCACCAATGACAATACTTTTGGCATTTTTCAACTTATGCCAGCACGATGAATTTGCTCGAACGCGTTTATACTCTGAAGTACCTTCATATTACGTTTGGCAACAAAAAAAAATGTTTTTCAAAACGAAAACGTGGGCAAAATGTTGATGGATGGCCAGATATCAAGAAGAGTGATGCTTTAGGGCGAGTTTATACCGTTCACCCTTACAACGTTGAATGTTACCATCTTCGCCTCCTTCTTCTTAATGTAAGAGGACCAACAAGTTTTTCATGTTTAAAAACTGTGAATAAAATTGAGTTTCCAACGTTTAAAGCTGCATGTGAAACTTTGGGATTGCTTGAAGATGATAAACAGTGGGAACACACTTTAGATGAAGCTATTATAACAAATTCGGCATATAAATTACGTGAACTGTTCACAGTCATTTTAATGTTTTGTTTTTCATCTGATCCATGCAAACTTTGGAATAAATATAAAGACAGTTTTTCGGAAGATATTTTGCTTCAGTTAAAATATAATATAAAAAAACAGCCAGATTCTACTCATATAAATTTAGATGAAGTATACAATCGATGCTTAGAATTGATAGAAGATAACCTTCAGGCATTAGGAGGGCACCACTTGAGCAATTATGGTTTCCCTCAGCCTGAAAGGTCTGAAACAATTATGAGAAATAGAGAATACGTCCGAGAAACTAACTATAACTTAGAAGAATTAGCAACAAAAGTTTCCACTGATGAAGCATCTTTAACTGACGAACAGTTGAATGTGTGTCAATGCATCTTAAGCAATATTAATTCAGGTAATGGAAAAATATTTTTTTTAGATGCACCCGGAGGGAGTGGCAAAACGTTTCTAATAAACTTACTCTTGGCCAAAGTTAGAAGTAATAGAGATATAGCAATAGCCGTAGCATCATCAGGAATAGCTGCAACATTATTAGACGGCGGAAAAACGGCACATTCTGCTTTTAAGTTGCCACTTAACTTAAATTACACTGATAATCCTATTTGTAATATTAAAAAACAGAGTAATTTGGCTAAGGTTTTGGAGAATGTAAATTTATTATTTGGGATGAAAGTACCATGGCCCACAAAAAATTATTTGAAGCACTCAACGCTACTCTTCAAGATCTAAGAAATTCTTCTCAAGTTATGGGTGGAGTTACTGTCCTTCTGGCTGGAGACTTCCGGCAAACACTACCTGTGGTACCTAGGGGTACATGTGCGAACGAGATAAAGGCATGTATCAAATCTTCTTTTCTATGGACTTGCGTACAAAAACTTTCTTTAAATAAGAAAATGAGAGTTTACTTGAGAGGAGATGCTTCTGCTGGAATATTTTCAAATCTTCTTCTCAAAATAGGAGGTGGAAGATATCCTGAGTCTTTATAAAAAATTAAGATACCATCAGAACTAGGAAAAGTGGTTACGAATGTATCGGATCTAATTGAAATGGTTTATCCTAACATTAGTGATATTAAAAATAAGTGTATTGATTGGTTTTGTGAGCGTACCATTTTGACAACAACAAACGATAAAGCAGCTGAAATAAATGACATTTTATTACAATTATTTGAAGAGAAGAAATATTTTACGATTCTGTTGACTCGACTACAAATATTGATAAAGCAGTGCAGTATCCAATGGAATTTCTTAATACACTTACTCCATCTGGATTTCCACCCCATAGACTTCATCTAAGAGTTGGAACTCCAGTTATGTTGTTGCGAAATGTATGTCCTCCTAAACTGTGTAATGGTACCAGATTGCAAATAAAATCGCTTAGTAAAAACTTAGTAGAAGCTACTATGATAACTGGTCGTCATCAAGGAGAGACAGTATTAATACCTCGAATACCACTTATTCCATCGGATTATCCTTTTGAATTTAAAAGGTGGCAATTCCCTCTTAAAGTTTGCTTCGCTATGACGATTAACAAGTCACAAGGTCAATCGTTAAAAGTAGCAGGAATTGATTTAAGAAATGAATGTTTCTCACATGGACAATTTTACGTTGCATGTTCTAGAGTAAGTTCACCTAGCAATTTAGTAATTCTTGCTCCTGACGATAAAACCACCAATGTTGTGTATAAGGAGGTTCTAAAGTAATACAAATTTTTACAAATAAAATGTTAATATTAAAAAAAAATTAAAGTATTTTTCGAAAATACCTATTTTAAATATTTCTTTACAGTATCAGTTAAGCAAATTTTGTATAATATATACAAATTAGTAAACTTTAATTTAATATATTAAAAAAATAACCAAATATTTTGAAACATTTACAAATTAATATATCTGTGCCTTTAATTTAAGTCCATTTATATTTTTAATTGAAAAAATCCGTTTTTATGATTGTATTTAAACGTAATATCATAATTAAATGATTCTGCACGTGTCAATATCTAGAAAGGTTGGTCCCATTTACACCTGATCTGTTGCTTTAAAAAGATGAGTGTATAACAGTCTAAATAATTATATTAAAATTAATTTCAACTAAAAATGAACTTAACTCACTTTGAAGGGTAGCCATAGATATAATTTTTCGCTTTGAATAACATATTATAATATCTAATTAAAATTGTGCGGGCGAAGCCGCAACGGGGAGCGCTAGTATAATATAAACTGCATTATATTAAAAAATTTAAACACATGTTATTACTTTATAGTAACACACAATGTAACATTATAATGTTAAACCATTTCTTACATTTTACCTTTTCTTATGATCATGAGACTTAAAACCTCATCAGTCCATTTGTACACTATAGTGTACATGAATGATCACTTACATTCAACTGAAATATTTAAATCATTTGTTAGAAAAAATATTTTAACGTGTTTTCGAGGTACTGGAATCACAATAAATGGGTTTATGTAAAAAAACATAAATTAAATGTTGTTTTCCTGATTTTTTGTTTTTTGTTGTTATTTTTATTGTTATTGTTATTTTTTAAATATTGTTATTGTGAAGTTAGTGTACAGTATACTGTATAATTCAGTTAACTTAGTGTGAATATTTTAAATAAGTCAAGACTGACGAGATTTTAATAGGAATACTGAAATATAGATAGGGTAACTATGAAAATGTATTTCATAAATATACAGGATGGACAAAGTTAGTGTTAAAAACTTCGGGAAATGGTTTTATGGGTAAAAATAAATAGAAAATCAAGAATATTTTTTCGAAAAACGCTTCATTTTCTAAATATTTGCCATTTTTTCTTTTACTAAATAATTAATTAATTTCTAGAGAACGGTTTAACCGATTGAGTTCAAACTTGGCATGAAGTTTAACCTAACAATGATATATTATATCTTAAGAAAAATAAACGATTATATCCAATCATGCGCTTTAAAATGGCGGCTGTTTTAAAATGTCAGACCTAAATTACTCAAAAACCGTACATTTTATAAAAAAAAATCAAGAAACTTTTATTGTAGCCCTTTTGATTCCCTAGATTTAGAATATGATATATATAATTATATATAGATATATATGACACCGATTTTCTCACCATAAACAATGTTCTTGAATAATTAATGTACTTCCAGAAAAAAAGTCCATTGGAATAAGATCTGGACTTATCCAACCATTTTAAAACCGGACATTTTGTGTGCCGCGTCTTTTTTTAGCAAATTTGTATAAGAAAGATGAGCTATTCCAGTGATTATTCTTATAGGGAGACCTAAAGCTTTGACTATGGAATCTAATAGACTTCTAAAGTAATACTATTTATTGAAGGCGATTTTTTTCCCGGCGCTCGTGCAGCGATCGAGCGGATTTTTGCGGTACTGCAAGAGCGGGGCTATGAAAGTGGCGCTACCTGGAGGGTTAGCTGCAGCGCGAGTGCGCGCACCTGTGCGTTGGCCTGTCTCACGTAAAGTGGGGGGAGCCTCACTGTCCACAACATGTTGATTGATTCCTAGTTTCCTACCATCCTTTTCAACACTCCACAAGCCAGCCTAGTGCGCGCACTGATTTATCACTTGTTAATCTCGCTGAATAAACCGCTTCGATGTATATTTCGTTCAAGTACTTTCAAATTCATTCTATAAAAATCATGAGCTTCATAACAAGCTAAAAATCAAACTTTTCGTTCTTTTGAGTGATGAGAAAACATCACTTCACAAAACGAATGGCAGCTTTTATAAAATTAAGTTTAAACACCTAAAATTTTACAAATAAACTAAAATCATGTCTATCTATAATGTATCAAAATATGGAATCGTTAAGTTCACTCATTTCGGGAATATGAATTTTTAAAGTCCGTATTAGCTATAAAAACGGCAAAAATCTTGCCTACTTTCATGTTTCTACCCACAATAAAAATTACTTAAAATCAAAACCCAAAATATCTGTTAATGCAAATCCTTCCTGTAGGATATGAAAAATATCAAAATGTAAGGTTCCGTCTTAGGGCCCTTTAAACTTTCATTGTGTTATTCAAGGAGCGTTCACAATATTTCAATACCTAGCTGTTTTAAATATTTAGATTTTCATTTTATTTAAATATAATACTCAATCCAGTCCAGCACTCAATTCATATTTTTTCCTTAAGAAGAACCGTGAAATAAGGTGTACCATCCTCAAAGGGAACAAACAAAATGGAAAGCGTACTGAGTCAAAAATGGGGTGGTACATACATAAAAAAAACAAAGATGATAAATCCTTCTAAGGATAATAATCTGTAGCCTTACCTTATTTTGGAAAGTTTTTTTTTAAGAAACACCTGAATTAGCTATTCACAGGAAATGCCAAACAAATACAATTCACTTAATAAACAATTTGTTTATTAAAATATTATTTTAAATTAAAATACAAAAGATTATACGCCCTTAAATAATAAAATTTTAAATTGACATGCCCTTAAGTACAATTGATTTTCAAAGAAAATATTTACAATATATATATTAATTAATTATGTTCAAAAAGAAAAACCCTCCCCAAAATAAAATTTGAAAAACCCTCAGTGTTTACAATTAAAAAAAAATACAAAATTACGAACTAGTAGTGTTTACAAATTTACAAAATTGAATACATTCACTATGGATTTGATAATAATTTTATATCTATGGCCAAACTTAATACTAGGTAAAAATTAATTAATAAAAAAAATTATGAGACGTCTCTCTATAAAAAAAGGTATGTAAATTTTCTAATATAGAGCCCTTAGGGCTAAGGTCCGAAATATGCTATAGCTGCACCTCCCAATTATTATTATAAAAAAAATATTATTGTAGCCTTTTTCAACTATGTAAGCCTTTATTAATTTGATATCATTTTTAAAGTAACAGACAGTTCAAAATTCTAGCAACACTCAGAAATGTTTTCATAATAGCTGGTTGTTATTGTTCGAAGATGGAAGACAAAGCTTGTAGGATGTTAAACCCATGCGATACTTAAACCAGTGATGTTCACTATAAAGAAAAAACACATGTTTTAGTACATGGCTAAAATCATGTATAAAGTTGCTTAACTATATCATGTAAGAAACTGTAATTTAACCTCGTGTATAGAACTGTATTATATTTTCCTGTATGAAACTGTAATTTAGCCTCGTGTAAGAAACTGTATTCTAATTTATAGGCTTACAAAGAAATATTTAAAACAGAGCTTTGAATACACACTATTACACCTTTATAAGGCTTAAAAAGGCTTCTAAATCTTATAATGCAAACAGTTTAAGGCTTGTGGCTACGTAAAGTAAAACAGATA